>CAUVYR010000045.1:0-29660 GCA_963556235.1 Cryptophagus acutangulus
ATTCAAGAGCAAATCTCAACCTTGCTGCTTTATGTTGAGCCGTATTTTTATTTGCTGCAACATAGCTTTTTAATGTGGCGATGCATTAAATTTAGTTAATATTTAGTTGATATTGTTAATATTTTGATATTAAATTTAGTTATTTTTTGTCATATATTTCCGTTCTGATTTAAGATTTTGACTGCTAAGAGTTTATCTACTTCATTATTCAGTGCATCTACTTGAATTGTTAAGTTACTTAACTTAATTGAAAATATAAATGAGTGGTAATTGTTGGTAATTGTTGCTTTGTCCAGTAAAATAGGTAGAATTGTTGTGTTAATTGGTTGAATTAAATTCGTTGACGTGCGTGTCAAGATGGTAAATAAACATGACAATATATATAAAATTTTCATTTTTTTTCGAGTTCTACGAAGGTCCGCTTTGTGTCGAAATTTTGCGTGTGTTCAAAACTTTAACAGGGTTAGGATCTTCTGTCAAAGTTGCACTTTTAATTTTCGAATCGCCTTTGTGCTTAGGACGTGCGCTAATGTATCTTCCTTGATTTTTTTCTATAACTGGCGGAATTTATCGCGTTCTCTTTAACTTTTCTAACCTTTGTTGTTGTTTGGTGACCAATTTTATTTTAATTTGTTGGAACAGTGTATTGAGATTTTCGCTGTGTTCCTGTACAAATTCCGTCACTACTTCATTTTCTGTTAATTGGTTGTTTGGTTCTCTCCCAAGGATGACCTGAAAAGGAGTGAAATATTTAGCTGAATGTATAGAGTTATTATAGGCGTATATTGCATAATCGAGATAGTGCCATAGCTACTTTAGTTGATGTCTCCCTGATATACTCAATTTTATAACAGTATTCGTCAAGTCTTCAACGCCAGCGAAATAATCTACTGTTTGGTTTTTTTATTCATCAACCGTTTTAAGGGTTTGTCATCAGTTTTAATAATAAACTGTTTTTTAAAAAGGTAAGGCCTAAAGGTTTTGCAACTCCAAACAATTGCCAACATTTTTTGATGGTGCTATATCTATGTTCGGTTTTGTTTATTGTTCTACTTATAAAGAATAGAGGTATCTATCCGTCTTTTTTGAGACAATACTGCTCCAAGAGCAACGTTTGACGCGTCCGTGGTTAAAATGAATTGTTTATTAAGGTCCGGATAAGCTAATATTGGAGGGTTAATTAGTATCGATTTTAAATAGTCAAACGCTTGCACAAATTCTTCTTTGTATTCCATATGGTTTCCCCTTTTATCTGTGTCTTAGATATTAGCAACGGATATTTTTTTATTGCTTCTACTTTCTTAGGGTTGGGCTTAATCCCTTCTGGCGTACCGATGTTAAGGAGAAACTCGACTTCTGTCCTAATGAATTTGCTTTTATACAGTTGGAGTTTAAAATTTGCTTCTCTTAGAAGTTGAAATACTTTTATAATATTTTGGCTGTGTTCCTCTAAACTAGTTCCAAAAATAATTATATCGTCCATAAAGACTAAACTTTTAGAACTTCATCCATAAGTCTTTGGAAAGTAAAGGGGCATTTTTAAAAACAAATGACATTCTCAAAATTTCATAATGTCCAGTTTCCACACTAAAAGCGGTTTTCTGGGTACTATACGGATCTACTTAAATTTGGTAAAATCTTGAACAAAAATAAACGCATTTATCTAGTTTGTCTAATAATTCTTCGTTATTTGGAAGCAAATATCGGTCTGTTATTGTTTTCTCATTCAGTTTCCATATTGCCGTTTCCGTTGATTACCGTTTTCGATAATAAACCACCATTCGCAACTTTTGCTTACTAGATGCATCGGCTTTTTTGGATACTATCCACACAGGTGCACACCAAGGAAAAGTACTTGGTTTGATTATATTGTTTTCTACATAGTCTTGTATCTGTCTTTCAATTTCTAATTTGTGAATATAAGGGTATTGGTACGTTTTTGCATAAATCGGACATTTATCAGTGGTTTTTATATTAGGTTTTACATGAGAAGTCCATGTTAGTTTTGAACCTGGCGTATGAAATATATCCTTCTATTCATGGCAGATTTTCAAAAAATGTGTTCCTCTTCAGAGTTAATATTATTAGTGTGAATAAAATTTGATTTTTTTTTAATTTTGTGTACCGCTGGAATAATTTTATTGCTGTTACTCTCAATAAAGTTAACTTCAATTTTGTTATTGGGGGTAGTCAAGTTAAAATTTGAACCGACCACAGTAGACGTGAGGTGCAGACACCGACTCGCAATCTGTTGGTCCCGAGTTTAAATCCCGGTAAAGAGCAAGAGCGTCTATCGCCTATTTGCGATTGGATTTCGCCTGGAAGAAATCCTAAAAAAAATTAAAATTTCTAATCGAGATTCTGAGGTTGGGTTAAATATTTCGATTTGGAGTATCCCGTTTGCTATCGAACTAAAGCATTCAATCGCGTGTAGGGGACTGTCATTTATCTTAAACTGTAAAACATAAACGTTTTGATCTCCAAATGGCATTTCAAAATGACATATTTTTGTGGTAAAAGGTGGTATTTCAATTTTGTACGATTTAAAATCAAAGCGATATTTAACAGGTAAGGTTGCATTCTGTATTATTAATTTATTGGTAACTAAATCTAGTTTTGTATTAAGTTGCCTTAAGGCTTTCATCCCTGTAATGTTATAAAAATAGTATTAAAAGTGAACAAAACAAACTTAACTTTTTTTGTCGCTTTTGAATTCGGAAAATAGCTTTATTTCTGCATTGTTTTCTGCAAGACGACTACCAGCGCATGTTTGGATGGGGCTTGATTCTTTAGAAATGGATTTCGGATAGTGACTTTCTGCGATAAAAGGCCCTTATATTGAACAATGACAGCCAGTGTCAATTAGTAACTTAATTGGCGGATCTCTAATTTCTACAAAAGGTAACGAGTTTGCTTCAATGTTAGTTAAATCAATTGCTCTTATTTTAAAATCTTTTTTTAATTAGTTTAAATGGGCTCGGTTTGCGAGGCTTCTATGTGATAATTTCTGGAATCAACAACATTTTCGTTTATCTGAGATGTTTCGTCGATATTTGGGTTCAAAATTTTTGATTTTAATTTTCTCGTCTTTTGTATTAAGGATTTGAACCGGTATACGGGTCTGGTACACTCAACCACCCCCAATATTTTTGAAAATTTTTTGTTGCATTATGTAGTTTGGGCCATTCTGAACCTATTGGTACCTATCTTAGTTGAGGAAATTTCGAAAATCTTTAAAAAATCGATTTTGAAAATTGTGTAAAATATTGTTTAATTGATAAGCGAGAATTAATTCTAACTATTATAGAACGGCTATTTGGGTGCAGCAGTAGCAGCGTCGACTCCCATGCGTTGGTCTTGAGTTCGAGCTCGCTGCTTAACTTCTTCTTTTTTTTTTAATTAAACAATTTAAGTTTAATTTGATTAATTGATTGGTAAAAATATGGTTTACCCCCACCTTCTGATTCAATCTAAAGTTGTATTTTCTTGAAAAGTTTTTCAAGCCTAATTAAATGCATATAGTCTGATTATCCGGAGACAAAGGTTTTTGTTAGTTTTCGAAATTTTTTTTTGTTTTTGAATTTAAGTATAATAGTATTTTATGTTTGTATTAAGACCACAAGTAGAATTTAGAACAAAATTACATTTTTTGTCAAACAAAATCGTAAATCAACAAACAAAATCGTAAATCTAGTCTAACCTAACCTAACATAACCCCTGCGCAAGAATAACAAACAAAATCGTAAATCTAACCTAACCTAACATAACCCCTGCGCAAGAATAACAAACAAAATCGTAAATTTAACATAACCTAACATAACCCCTGCACAAGAATAACAAACAAAATCGTAAATCTAACCTAACCTAACATAACCCCTTCGCAAGAATAACAAACAAAATCGTAAATATAACCTAACCTAACATAACCCCTGCGCAAAAATAACAAACGAAATCGTAAATCTAACCTAACCTAACCCCTGCGCAAGAATAACAAACAAAATCGTAAATCTAACCCAACATACCACCATACCAGCACCCACCCAAGTATTAAATATCAAAAAAGTATCAAATTTATAATTTAACTTATAATCCAAATGTAAAATATTAAAAATATTGAACAAAATCCAAAAATAAAAAAATAAAATGGCAAAAACTAACAAAAGCCTTTGTCTCCGGATAATCAGACAATATGCAGCATCTAATCTGGCTTGAAAAACCATTAAAGAAAAAACAACTTTAGATTGATTCAGAAGGTAGGGGTAAACCATATTTGAGCCAAAAGTATGTTAAAAACAAAAAAATATTCCTAAAAAAAAAACAAAAAAAAAAGTTAAAAAAAATTTGCGGGTATCTACATTCGAACCGTGGACACAGATAAGTATAACAGATAGGCGGTCTAACGTTAAAATTGGTTTCGCTACCCATTCAGTTCCCCTCAACCCGCGTGTATTTTATATTGCCTACATCTTGGAGTATGCCTTTTATATTGCCTACATCATAGTTTATTTAATTTTGTTTTGAAAGAAAACTGTAATCACATTATAATTTAACGGATGGTTTTAGAAACTGTATCTGGACGTAAGGTTGCAACTGTTAAATTGTAACTGTTAAATTGTCTGGACGTGGGGTTGCAACTGTTGTAATTGTTGGTTTGGTGTGGTTTGGGCCATATGAAGATGATTTCATATTACGTTATTAGAGTATTATATTATTTTGCAACGCCATCTACCATAGGATAGACTTTGTACCAGAACAGCGCCCCTCCGTGGCCGGCGTTATACTAAAAAAAGCCCTCTATAGTCGGGCGTTGGCAATATAAAAATGCGAAACACTTTGCCCTATCCGATGGCACATCTGTATATAATCTTATCTGTGCCGTGGACTAACGCACGGCAAGTGCGCACTATCACCGCTGGCCTGCAAAGCCTTTGCAAGTAGTTTCGTATAAATGCGCGTTAACAATATTTATACAATAATTTGATTTTTAAAAACCGTTTTTTACCAAATATCAACATTTCCTCACTTAAGATAGGTACCAATGGGTTCAGACTGACCCAAACTACATAATGCAACAAAAATTTTTGAAAAATATTGGGGGTGGTTAAGTGCGGTAAGTAACCAGCACCGAATTAAATTTTGAGTACATTGGGATTGATATTTTTTTATTGTTTTGCCAAAAACAAAAATTAAATTTTTCAAAATCAATGTTTGCCTTTTACTTTAAACAGAAATCTGATCCGATTATACCGTCCATATCACTTTCATTTTTGTCTATTATTAAAAATTCCTGAGTAATGTTCACATTGTTTATTTGTAATAGTATACTAGTTGAACCTTGTGAGACTGTTGACACCCTTATTGCGTCTATTTTTATTTTGTTGTTTGATGCTTACATATTTTATTTTTAAAAATTATACTGACAGATGCACCAGTATCTACAAAAAGTACTAAAATCTGTCCATTGTGCTCAACTTTGATAAAGTTTAAGCCATTTAAATTTAAAACAACTGCATTATGACTGACTTGGCTGGGGGTTCCAAAAAACTGCTCGTGACCGTTTTGTGGAGATGATGAGTTGTCGTCTTTTACTTCATTTATTTTTCGGTTTTGATCTTCATTTGCATAACAGCTCTCTCACTTTGACTATTTGAGTAAATCCCGCGCGTATTGTTAAATTTTCTATTATTATAACTACTTCTAGAAGTAGTAACATTTTTCTGGGATTTTTGCTGATTTTGATAGTTTATTAGATTTTGATAGTATATACATTTTGATAGTTTAATTACTAAATGGTTTTTTAGTCTTAACATAATTCACGTAAACTATTAATTTATTTAAAAGCTTTCATTGTAATTTTTTAAAATCTACAACACAAAATTTACAACCGAAAGTATTTTTACATTTACAATTCTTCAATTTTGATTATACAATTCTTTACATTTACATTTCTTTACATTTACATTTCTTTACATTTACATTCTGAATTACATTTTGTTTTTCCATATCTTAACTGTTGTGGTAACTGTCTTTGTCTTTAATATATATAGTCTAAACTTGTACTTGGCTTCGTAAAACTTCTAGTCAAATTTTTTTTTTTAGTCGCTTTTTGCACATGCGGAACATAAATACAATCACCAAAATTATCACCACTATGAATGACACCATTCCCAATACTTCTGATGATGAAATGTTCTATGATTTTTCTGGGCTGGTGTTGGTAATTCCTCCACTATTATCCGCTTGAGCGATAATTACTTCTTTTTTGAATTGTTGTCCGCCCATGATATTTTTTGTTGTTATTGATTTTCACTTTTTATAATTTTTTCATCAGACAGTCACTTTTAGGCAAAATTGCCATGCAATGATAAGATTATGAGAGGTATTAAAAGAATACAACTTAGTTCGTTACTGATTGCTAACGATTGAGTTTGGAAAGAACTCAATCAATCGTTTTATTCAATCATATCTATTACTAATTACATAACATATAATCAAATAAATTAATATAATAATATCTATATAATTAATATAATATATAAAGTCATACTATAATAATATAAATTAGATAACACATTATCACAATATAATATGTTGTTGGTCAACACTATTTGTCTCGTGTCACACTTACAACACTTGCTAAATAAGTATACATTACATTTGTTATATATTCCATAACCCTGACCTAGAAAGAATACTTAACTCTATATAGTATCTTATACTACAAGAGTTTGATCAACTTTGGGATTTAGCGATTTTTAACATTAAATTATGTAGGATTTACTTTGTTTATTTCTTCACTAACAAAATTTCTTTCTTGTTCATTATTTCTAAAATAACTAGTTCGAGCATGATAATAGTTATTATAAGAGCCTCGATTGGTTTGGCGAGTATTAACCGACATTGGCTGAGGGTTAAAGTTAGGCTTGCAGTTTTTGTTTGTAGAAAATACATTTTTGGGTTTGCCAAATACTACTTAACTATTTGTAGGATAAGTTCTGTTTACTTACTTTGGTTGAACATTAGTAGAGAAATGAGGTATGTTCTGGACCCTCCGAACTAGTTCCGACTCTTTCTAACACATGAGGGAATATAACGTTCTCACTCGCACTCATTACAATTATTAATTTTTATGGCAGTGGTAGTACTGACGTCGCGCGAGATTTGAAATGGTAATTACGTCACAAATTATCGTTGGCAACACTGTTTAACCGGGAAATTTGAAATTTAAATTAAGTATCCCTTAAACACGTCATACAACTCCACAAAATATCTAAAAAAATCAATCATATTTTTAAACCCTTCTATTTTTTTAAATTAATAATTTATTTACCCCCCTATATTTTTTTAACCTTAATATTAATAATAAATTTTAAAAAAATTAAAGAACTACCTGGGACTCGGACCCGGGACCTCACGGTTGTGAGAAACTAATCTTACCACCACACCACAGAGCTAGTCCATATTGATCAAGATGATTTGTCTAGATACGAAAATTTTGATCAATTTCATCAATATAAAATTGATCAAAATTTTCAAAGAAACTATATAAATGCATTTTTATTAAAATAAACAAAGCTATAACGTTTGAAGAGTGCTACAAAAATGTTTTGGATCGACTTTAAGAAAATTATTTTGGTGAAAAAAATCATATCCGCTTTGCTACAAATCAGAATAAAATATATCCAATGGTTCAATTGTCGTTTGCTTACCAAGCAGCAAGAAGAGGGCCGTGGAAAGAATTTGCAAGAGATAATGCAAGATTTCAAGCTTGAATTCGAAATGTGGAAGAAAAAATAAAACCAATTTTTAATGTGGATCACCTTCAAAACATTTTTGAACAACGTTTTAATTTAGATCCGAAAAAAAAACTTGAATAATGTTTAAATATATATGATATATTAATAGGATTGTGTGATAAGAGTGTGTTGTAGGCTAATAAACGAGTTTATATTTTAAATTTTATATTTTTGCTATTATTCACTAATATGTACATAATTTTTTAATTATAGAAATTATTTATAATTTATCTACTTTTATTAAGGCCGATAGTTTCCCCATAATGGTTTTGATTTTTACCACTTCCAAATTCATTTGTTCACTGAAATTGGTGTTGCAATCGTTTATAGCCTCTTTGGTAAAAACGCAATTGAATCGCTTCGGCAACCATACACAATATTCTCCAAGATCTGCCATCACTGTCCTACCAACGGACGTCTCCATTGTCTCCAATCCATGTATAATGTATCGGTGATTTACCTCCAGCCCAACCTACTTTTTGGTGTCTTTCCCAGCAAGTTCAACGTTAGGTAAAGCTTAAAAATGTATTTTTTCCAAAAATAATTAAAAACGCAATTAATTAAAGCAAAAAAACATAAATTGGCAGTACTAACGTGATGCTTTGGTGATGAAAAAATTACTAAAACAATTTTATATTATAAAAAACCACTTTTATACAAAGACTGCCAGTTTGCGAGTATGAATATAAAATACTAATCGCAGTGGCTCGCCGTAATTTTAGGTCAAGGCGGACTATTATTAAGGGTTTGGATGATTTATGGCAAGCGGATTTGGCGGAACTCACCAGATACTCAAGTCACAACAAGGGATTTAAATACATTTTTGTTGTAATTGATTGTTTCTCCAAATATGTATAGACAGTATCGCTAAAGAACAAATCAGCCAATGAGGTGACAGATGCCATGGAAAAGGTGTTGAAGGATCATGGTAATCACCGATCACCAAAACATCTACAAACCGATCAAGGAACCGAGTTTTTCAACAAGCAGTTTAGTGGTCTATTGAAAACCTACAAAATTAATCACTACCATACTTACAGTCGCAAAAAAGCGACAATGGCAGAACGGGTCGTTAGAACAATCAAGGAAAAGTTATACAAACTATTCAGTCCAAATGGGAAATATGATTGGATAAATAATATAGATGACGTAATAAGAAAATACAATAACACCATCCATAGCACTATAAAAATGATGCCGGCAAGTGTGAAAAAGCAAAATGAAAAAAACCTATTGAAAACCGTGTATAATAACATCAAAATTGTTGATAAGCAAAAATATCAAATAGGGGATATTGTACGAATTAGTAAAACAAAACATGTTTTTGACAAGGGTTATACCCCGAATTGGACCACTGATTTATTTAAAATAAAAAAGGTATGTAGTACCAATTTAACTACATATTTATTGGACGATATGCATGGTGCCCCAATAAGTGGTGGTTTTTATACAGAAGAATTGCAAAAAACTAAACAACCGGATATATATTTAATAGAAAAAATATTATCTAGAATGAAAAATAAAATATTTGTTAAGTGGTTGGGGTTTGATAAATCGCACAATAGTTGGATAAATACTAAAAATATTGTTTAGTTTATTTGCGCAGCTCCCACTAATTACACTCTATAAGTATTGAATATATTGAAACATTAGTCATAGTATTGTAGGAAAGTTATAAATGTTATTAAAAGTTATTTAAATTTTATTGATGATGTGTTTTCAAATCATCAAAATAATATTAATAATGACAAACAGCTAATTTGTAAATCTTGTTATAATTTGGAAATATCCAACATATGTGAAATTTCTGTTAGATTGTGCTATTCGATGGAATTTCAACCTGCAGTGAAATTTACAAATTCAAGAAAAAAAAAAGATTGTGTTACGTTCGGTGAGATGGATTGGAATTACTTTATCAGCACTTTGACGGAATAGTTTACTAACAGTTATCCGGCAGTGTTTAATAAATTTAACTCAATTTCAAACATCTGCAAATCGGAGGATTCGGACTTTATGGAAATTAATATGCTTAAAATAAAATAGTATATTCTGCAACGAGTGCGGAATGAGAATATTCAGCCCGAGTGAAAATTTGTCACACGAGCCGAAGGCGAGTTTGACGGTTTTCACGAGGCCATACGGCAATAGCCACTCGAGCCCTTCCGGCTTTCGTGTCTATTGCCAGGCAACAAGTTTTTGCAAATCTGTCAAATTATTTTCCATTTATTTTCACTCTCTTGTTATATTACTAATGAAAATAATAAATATTAAATATTAGTTAATAATCAGATGACAATCGGTTGCTTGATTCAAGCTTAATTTGTTTTTAATTGAAGCAAGCATTGATAAAACAGTTGAAATCCACGAAAAGTTTCCACACTAAAAGCGGTTTTCTGGGTACTATACGGATCTACTTAAATTTGGTAAAATCTTGAACAAAAATAAACGCATTTATCTAGTTTGTCTAATAATTCTTCGTTATTTGGAAGCAAATATCGGTCTGTTATTGTTTTCTCATTCAGTTTCCATATTGCCGTTTCCGTTGATTACCGTTTTCGATAATAAACCACCATTCGCAACTTTTGCTTACTAGATGCATCGGCTTTTTTGGATACTATCCACACAGGTGCACACCAAGGAAAAGTACTTGGTTTGATTATATTGTTTTCTACATAGTCTTGTATCTGTCTTTCAATTTCTAATTTGTGAATATAAGGGTATTGGTACGTTTTTGCATAAATCGGACATTTATCAGTGGTTTTTATATTAGGTTTTACATGAGAAGTCCATGTTAGTTTTGAACCTGGCGTATGAAATATATCCTTCTATTCATGGCAGATTTTCAAAAAATGTGTTCCTCTTCAGAGTTAATATTATTAGTGTGAATAAAATTTGATTTTTTTTTAATTTTGTGTACCGCTGGAATAATTTTATTGCTGTTACTCTCAATAAAGTTAACTTCAATTTTGTTATTGGGGGTAGTCAAGTTAAAATTTGAACCGACCACAGTAGACGTGAGGTGCAGACACCGACTCGCAATCTGTTGGTCCCGAGTTTAAATCCCGGTAAAGAGCAAGAGCGTCTATCGCCTATTTGCGATTGGATTTCGCCTGGAAGAAATCCTAAAAAAAATTAAAATTTCTAATCGAGATTCTGAGGTTGGGTTAAATATTTCGATTTGGAGTATCCCGTTTGCTATCGAACTAAAGCATTCAATCGCGTGTAGGGGACTGTCATTTATCTTAAACTGTAAAACATAAACGTTTTGATCTCCAAATGGCATTTCAAAATGACATATTTTTGTGGTAAAAGGTGGTATTTCAATTTTGTACGATTTAAAATCAAAGCGATATTTAACAGGTAAGGTTGCATTCTGTATTATTAATTTATTGGTAACTAAATCTAGTTTTGTATTAAGTTGCCTTAAGGCTTTCATCCCTGTAATGTTATAAAAATAGTATTAAAAGTGAACAAAACAAACTTAACTTTTTTTGTCGCTTTTGAATTCGGAAAATAGCTTTATTTCTGCATTGTTTTCTGCAAGACGACTACCAGCGCATGTTTGGATGGGGCTTGATTCTTTAGAAATGGATTTCGGATAGTGACTTTCTGCGATAAAAGGCCCTTATATTGAACAATGACAGCCAGTGTCAATTAGTAACTTAATTGGCGGATCTCTAATTTCTACAAAAGGTAACGAGTTTGCTTCAATGTTAGTTAAATCAATTGCTCTTATTTTAAAATCTTTTTTTAATTAGTTTAAATGGGCTCGGTTTGCGAGGCTTCTATGTGATAATTTCTGGAATCAACAACATTTTCGTTTATCTGAGATGTTTCGTCGATATTTGGGTTCAAAATTTTTGATTTTAATTTTCTCGTCTTTTGTATTAAGGATTTGAACCGGTATACGGGTCTGGTACACTCAACCACCCCCAATATTTTTGAAAATTTTTTATTGCATTATGTAGTTTGGGCCATTCTGAACCTATTGGTACCTATCTTAGTTGAGGAAATTTCGAAAATCTTTAAAAAATCGATTTTGAAAATTGTGTAAAATATTGTTTAATTGATAAGCGAGAATTAATTCTAACTATTATAGAACGGCTATTTGGGTGCAGCAGTAGCAGCGTCGACTCCCATGCGTTGGTCTTGAGTTCGAGCTCGCTGCTTAACTTCTTCTTTTTTTTTTAATTAAACAATTTAAGTTTAATTTGATTAATTGATTGGTAAAAATATGGTTTACCCCCACCTTCTGATTCAATCTAAAGTTGTATTTTCTTGAAAAGTTTTTCAAGCCTAATTAAATGCATATAGTCTGATTATCCGGAGACAAAGGTTTTTGTTAGTTTTCGTAATTTTTTTTTGTTTTTGAATTTAAGTATAATAGTATTTTATGTTTGTATTAAGACCACAAGTAGAATTTAGAACAAAATTACATTTTTTGTCAAACAAAATCGTAAATCAACAAACAAAATCGTAAATCTAGTCTAACCTAACCTAACATAACCCCTGCGCAAGAATAACAAACAAAATCGTAAATCTAACCTAACCTAACATAACCCCTGCGCAAGAATAACAAACAAAATCGTAAATTTAACATAACCTAACATAACCCCTGCACAAGAATAACAAACAAAATCGTAAATCTAACCTAACCTAACATAACCCCTTCGCAAGAATAACAAACAAAATCGTAAATATAACCTAACCTAACATAACCCCTGCGCAAAAATAACAAACGAAATCGTAAATCTAACCTAACCTAACCCCTGCGCAAGAATAACAAACAAAATCGTAAATCTAACCCAACATACCACCATACCAGCACCCACCCAAGTATTAAATATCAAAAAAGTATCAAATTTATAATTTAACTTATAATCCAAATGTAAAATATTAAAAATTTTGAACAAAATCCAAAAATAAAAAAATAAAATGGCAAAAACTAACAAAAGCCTTTGTCTCCGGATAATCAGACAATATGCAGCATCTAATCTGGCTTGAAAAACCATTAAAGAAAAAACAACTTTAGATTGATTCAGAAGGTAGGGGTAAACCATATTTGAGCCAAAAGTATGTTAAAAACAAAAAAATATTCCTAAAAAAAAAACAAAAAAAAAAGTTAAAAAAAATTTGCGGGTATCTACATTCGAACCGTGGACACAGATAAGTATAACAGATAGGCGGTCTAACGTTAAAATTGGTTTCGCTACCCATTCAGTTCCCCTCAACCCGCGTGTATTTTATATTGCCTACATCTAGGAGTATGCCTTTTATATTGCCTACATCATAGTTTATTTAATTTTGTTTTGAAAGAAAACTGTAATCACATTATAATTTAACGGATGGTTTTAGAAACTGTATCTGGACGTAAGGTTGCAACTGTTAAATTGTAACTGTTAAATTGTCTGGACGTGGGGTTGCAACTGTTGTAATTGTTGGTTTGGTGTGGTTTGGGCCATATGAAGATGATTTCATATTACGTTATTAGAGTATTATATTATTTTGCAACGCCATCTACCATAGGATAGACTTTGTACCAGAACAGCGCCCCTCCGTGGCCGGCGTTATACTAAAAAA
Source organism: Cryptophagus acutangulus (assembly GCA_963556235.1). Classification (NCBI taxonomy): domain Eukaryota; kingdom Metazoa; phylum Arthropoda; class Insecta; order Coleoptera; family Cryptophagidae; genus Cryptophagus; species Cryptophagus acutangulus. The sequence continues at coordinate 13,377 of CAUVYR010000045.1, forward strand.
AGCCCTCTATAGTCGGGCGTTGGCAATATAAAAATGCGAAACACTTTGCCCTATCCGATGGCACATCTGTATATAATCTTATCTGTGCCGTGGACTAACGCACGGCAAGTGCGCACTATCACCGCTGGCCTGCAAAGCCTTTGCAAGTAGTTTCGTATAAATGCGCGTTAACAATATTTATACAATAATTTGATTTTTAAAAACCGTTTTTTACCAAATATCAACATTTCCTCACTTAAGATAGGTACCAATGGGTTCAGACTGACCCAAACTACATAATGCAACAAAAATTTTTGAAAAATATTGGGGGTGGTTAAGTGCGGTAAGTAACCAGCACCGAATTAAATTTTGAGTACATTGGGATTGATATTTTTTTATTGTTTTGCCAAAAACAAAAATTAAATTTTTCAAAATCAATGTTTGCCTTTTACTTTAAACAGAAATCTGATCCGATTATACCGTCCATATCACTTTCATTTTTGTCTATTATTAAAAATTCCTGAGTAATGTTCACATTGTTTATTTGTAATAGTATACTAGTTGAACCTTGTGAGACTGTTGACACCCTTATTGCGTCTATTTTTATTTTGTTGTTTGATGCTTACATATTTTATTTTTAAAAATTATACTGACAGATGCACCAGTATCTACAAAAAGTACTAAAATCTGTCCATTGTGCTCAACTTTGATAAAGTTTAAGCCATTTAAATTTAAAACAACTGCATTATGACTGACTTGGCTGGGGGTTCCAAAAAACTGCTCGTGACCGTTTTGTGGAGATGATGAGTTGTCGTCTTTTACTTCATTTATTTTTCGGTTTTGATCTTCATTTGCATAACAGCTCTCTCACTTTGACTATTTGAGTAAATCCCGCGCGTATTGTTAAATTTTCTATTATTATAACTACTTCTAGAAGTAGTAACATTTTTCTGGGATTTTTGCTGATTTTGATAGTTTATTAGATTTTGATAGTATATACATTTTGATAGTTTAATTACTAAATGGTTTTTTAGTCTTAACATAATTCACGTAAACTATTAATTTATTTAAAAGCTTTCATTGTAATTTTTTAAAATCTACAACACAAAATTTACAACCGAAAGTATTTTTACATTTACAATTCTTCAATTTTGATTATACAATTCTTTACATTTACATTTCTTTACATTTACATTTCTTTACATTTACATTCTGAATTACATTTTGTTTTTCCATATCTTAACTGTTGTGGTAACTGTCTTTGTCTTTAATATATATAGTCTAAACTTGTACTTGGCTTCGTAAAACTTCTAGTCAAATTTTTTTTTTTAGTCGCTTTTTGCACATGCGGAACATAAATACAATCACCAAAATTATCACCACTATGAATGACACCATTCCCAATACTTCTGATGATGAAATGTTCTATGATTTTTCTGGGCTGGTGTTGGTAATTCCTCCACTATTATCCGCTTGAGCGATAATTACTTCTTTTTTGAATTGTTGTCCGCCCATGATATTTTTTGTTGTTATTGATTTTCACTTTTTATAATTTTTTCATCAGACAGTCACTTTTAGGCAAAATTGCCATGCAATGATAAGATTATGAGAGGTATTAAAAGAATACAACTTAGTTCGTTACTGATTGCTAACGATTGAGTTTGGAAAGAACTCAATCAATCGTTTTATTCAATCATATCTATTACTAATTACATAACATATAATCAAATAAATTAATATAATAATATCTATATAATTAATATAATATATAAAGTCATACTATAATAATATAAATTAGATAACACATTATCACAATATAATATGTTGTTGGTCAACACTATTTGTCTCGTGTCACACTTACAACACTTGCTAAATAAGTATACATTACATTTGTTATATATTCCATAACCCTGACCTAGAAAGAATACTTAACTCTATATAGTATCTTATACTACAAGAGTTTGATCAACTTTGGGATTTAGCGATTTTTAACATTAAATTATGTAGGATTTACTTTGTTTATTTCTTCACTAACAAAATTTCTTTCTTGTTCATTATTTCTAAAATAACTAGTTCGAGCATGATAATAGTTATTATAAGAGCCTCGATTGGTTTGGCGAGTATTAACCGACATTGGCTGAGGGTTAAAGTTAGGCTTGCAGTTTTTGTTTGTAGAAAATACATTTTTGGGTTTGCCAAATACTACTTAACTATTTGTAGGATAAGTTCTGTTTACTTACTTTGGTTGAACATTAGTAGAGAAATGAGGTATGTTCTGGACCCTCCGAACTAGTTCCGACTCTTTCTAACACATGAGGGAATATAACGTTCTCACTCGCACTCATTACAATTATTAATTTTTATGGCAGTGGTAGTACTGACGTCGCGCGAGATTTGAAATGGTAATTACGTCACAAATTATCGTTGGCAACACTGTTTAACCGGGAAATTTGAAATTTAAATTAAGTATCCCTTAAACACGTCATACAACTCCACAAAATATCTAAAAAAATCAATCATATTTTTAAACCCTTCTATTTTTTTAAATTAATAATTTATTTACCCCCCTATATTTTTTTAACCTTAATATTAATAATAAATTTTAAAAAAATTAAAGAACTACCTGGGACTCGGACCCGGGACCTCACGGTTGTGAGAAACTAATCTTACCACCACACCACAGAGCTAGTCCATATTGATCAAGATGATTTGTCTAGATACGAAAATTTTGATCAATTTCATCAATATAAAATTGATCAAAATTTTCAAAGAAACTATATAAATGCATTTTTATTAAAATAAACAAAGCTATAACGTTTGAAGAGTGCTACAAAAATGTTTTGGATCGACTTTAAGAAAATTATTTTGGTGAAAAAAATCATATCCGCTTTGCTACAAATCAGAATAAAATATATCCAATGGTTCAATTGTCGTTTGCTTACCAAGCAGCAAGAAGAGGGCCGTGGAAAGAATTTGCAAGAGATAATGCAAGATTTCAAGCTTGAATTCGAAATGTGGAAGAAAAAATAAAACCAATTTTTAATGTGGATCACCTTCAAAACATTTTTGAACAACGTTTTAATTTAGATCCGAAAAAAAAACTTGAATAATGTTTAAATATATATGATATATTAATAGGATTGTGTGATAAGAGTGTGTTGTAGGCTAATAAACGAGTTTATATTTTAAATTTTATATTTTTGCTATTATTCACTAATATGTACATAATTTTTTAATTATAGAAATTATTTATAATTTATCTACTTTTATTAAGGCCGATAGTTTCCCCATAATGGTTTTGATTTTTACCACTTCCAAATTCATTTGTTCACTGAAATTGGTGTTGCAATCGTTTATAGCCTCTTTGGTAAAAACGCAATTGAATCGCTTCGGCAACCATACACAATATTCTCCAAGATCTGCCATCACTGTCCTACCAACGGACGTCTCCATTGTCTCCAATCCATGTATAATGTATCGGTGATTTACCTCCAGCCCAACCTACTTTTTGGTGTCTTTCCCAGCAAGTTCAACGTTAGGTAAAGCTTAAAAATGTATTTTTTCCAAAAATAATTAAAAACGCAATTAATTAAAGCAAAAAAACATAAATTGGCAGTACTAACGTGATGCTTTGGTGATGAAAAAATTACTAAAACAATTTTATATTATAAAAAACCACTTTTATACAAAGACTGCCAGTTTGCGAGTATGAATATAAAATACTAATCGCAGTGGCTCGCCGTAATTTTAGGTCAAGGCGGACTATTATTAAGGGTTTGGATGATTTATGGCAAGCGGATTTGGCGGAACTCACCAGATACTCAAGTCACAACAAGGGATTTAAATACATTTTTGTTGTAATTGATTGTTTCTCCAAATATGTATAGACAGTATCGCTAAAGAACAAATCAGCCAATGAGGTGACAGATGCCATGGAAAAGGTGTTGAAGGATCATGGTAATCACCGATCACCAAAACATCTACAAACCGATCAAGGAACCGAGTTTTTCAACAAGCAGTTTAGTGGTCTATTGAAAACCTACAAAATTAATCACTACCATACTTACAGTCGCAAAAAAGCGACAATGGCAGAACGGGTCGTTAGAACAATCAAGGAAAAGTTATACAAACTATTCAGTCCAAATGGGAAATATGATTGGATAAATAATATAGATGACGTAATAAGAAAATACAATAACACCATCCATAGCACTATAAAAATGATGCCGGCAAGTGTGAAAAAGCAAAATGAAAAAAACCTATTGAAAACCGTGTATAATAACATCAAAATTGTTGATAAGCAAAAATATCAAATAGGGGATATTGTACGAATTAGTAAAACAAAACATGTTTTTGACAAGGGTTATACCCCGAATTGGACCACTGATTTATTTAAAATAAAAAAGGTATGTAGTACCAATTTAACTACATATTTATTGGACGATATGCATGGTGCCCCAATAAGTGGTGGTTTTTATACAGAAGAATTGCAAAAAACTAAACAACCGGATATATATTTAATAGAAAAAATATTATCTAGAATGAAAAATAAAATATTTGTTAAGTGGTTGGGGTTTGATAAATCGCACAATAGTTGGATAAATACTAAAAATATTGTTTAGTTTATTTGCGCAGCTCCCACTAATTACACTCTATAAGTATTGAATATATTGAAACATTAGTCATAGTATTGTAGGAAAGTTATAAATGTTATTAAAAGTTATTTAAATTTTATTGATGATGTGTTTTCAAATCATCAAAATAATATTAATAATGACAAACAGCTAATTTGTAAATCTTGTTATAATTTGGAAATATCCAACATATGTGAAATTTCTGTTAGATTGTGCTATTCGATGGAATTTCAACCTGCAGTGAAATTTACAAATTCAAGAAAAAAAAAAGATTGTGTTACGTTCGGTGAGATGGATTGGAATTACTTTATCAGCACTTTGACGGAATAGTTTACTAACAGTTATCCGGCAGTGTTTAATAAATTTAACTCAATTTCAAACATCTGCAAATCGGAGGATTCGGACTTTATGGAAATTAATATGCTTAAAATAAAATAGTATATTCTGCAACGAGTGCGGAATGAGAATATTCAGCCCGAGTGAAAATTTGTCACACGAGCCGAAGGCGAGTTTGACGGTTTTCACGAGGCCATACGGCAATAGCCACTCGAGCCCTTCCGGCTTTCGTGTCTATTGCCAGGCAACAAGTTTTTGCAAATCTGTCAAATTATTTTCCATTTATTTTCACTCTCTTGTTATATTACTAATGAAAATAATAAATATTAAATATTAGTTAATAATCAGATGACAATCGGTTGCTTGATTCAAGCTTAATTTGTTTTTAATTGAAGCAAGCATTGATAAAACAGTTGAAATCGCCCCTAGAAACAAAAAATCAAACAGTTTCCTTCACAAAATTGAAATTGAATGCGCTGTATTAGTGTGACGTATTTTTGAATGGAGTAAATCTAACTTCTGGGTCACACAAGCAACTAGATCAAAAATCGACTTACATGGAATGCGTCGATGAATCAAAAATCAAAATAAAAACGTTGAATAAAAACATTAAGCAAACAATCAATATCAATTGGTTTATTTACCTTATACCAATTTAGCAGGTAAACATCTTTAAACTGAACATAAACCTTTTTAAAGCATTAATAAAATGTTTGATGTGGGTTGATACTATTGACACTTCCTATTGACAGTTGTTTGTTTGACTCAAGAGTCAGTTTTACCCCAACAAAAACTTCGTGGCTACGTCATCACTAATACAGTGTATAGAAGTGTTTGCTAAATCAAATTTAATGGAAGGGTTTGCTTATATGTTCCAGTTCAGTTAAATAATCTGAGTAATTGTGTAATTAATTTTATTATGAAATAAAACAATGCTGTTTTATAACATTTTGCCACGTTTAGAGCAATTTTTAAAATAATGAAAAAAGTAGAAAAAGAGTGAAAAATAGTTATTTATGTATCAAGGCAGTAGAGTCGTATTTTTTATCACAAATGTGGAAATTATTTGCTGAGGCAAATAACCACGTGAGTGATAAAAAATGACTTTACTGTCGAGGTGCATATTAAATTTTATCCGAAATCGCATTTATTAACACTAATAATAATTATTTTTGTTTTGAGGTTTTTCTACCAGTTAAATGTATTGAATTGACACTGACAATTTTAACAATTATATTTATTTAGTAATATTAATCACAATTAAACAAATTATTTAATACCAATAATTTAACAAATTGGTGCATAATTACCTTGATATTTATTGTTAAGATGCAATAAATGTGGATAAACACACACGAGCAACAATTACTTGAATCGACAATTTGACAGTTCAAATGTAGGAAGTGTCTACTGGTCTGCCGTTGCGGTGTTATTTTAAAACAATATTTGCTTACTGCGGTGATCTTTTAATTTAATTAATAAAATAAAATTATTATGTTGATTATACGACATGTAATTAAAGTGTCTAATCCACCGCAGCAGCGGTGTTTTTTTTTTAAATATTATTTATTTGCGGAGGCGGATCTATAGACACATCCTGAAATGTATATGTGATTGCATACATAAAATATTAAACTCGTATTGAATCGGCAGTAAAGTTCTACTTTACTGCCGATTTTTTTTTTACTTTACCGACGATTTTTGAGTACTTTACTGACGATTTTGGATAAAAGTCTTTTTTTCACGCTTCTTTAGAACAATAAAAAAAGAAGGCCGTTTTAACATCAAAAATGGCAACTAAAAAGATGTTATTTTAATCGAAAATTGCAAAACGTGATTTTTTGCAATTAATGTTTATTTGACAATTAATGCAATTCAATTTGTTACAAAATACATATCAAAATTAAATTAGTAATTAGTTTATTGGAAAATGCCGTCCAATGAGGATGTTATAAAAAAAGTAGGCGAAGTAATTGTTAATCATCTGGACTTGAAGAAAAGTTTGGATCAGTTTGATCCATTGGATTTGATATATTTTCCATTCGCGTATTTGCGAAAATATGCCCAGTCATTAGAATTGAAAAAGTTTGGAAGTATTTGCCTAATGAATATCGAAGTGATAAAGTATTACGACAATGTCTACCCTGTGTTGATCATTATGACGAACCGGAAAATGTGGAACAATATGATGGACCATCGCTAATAATTCGAGCAATATTTGCTGTTTTAATGTATGTTTTTAATATAATTATTATATAATGTATAGTAGTTTATTTTTTTCCTTTTTTTTCTACATTAATCAATTACCACCAGTATCAGACGAATAAATGAATATTTATGTAAACAAATTTGTGGCTCTGAAAAGAACCACAATGTTTATTATATAGAACCACACATTTACAAATAGCCAATTCAAAATAATAATTATTATGCGATTAATAATTATAAATAATTGAATACTGTGCATATTTATTTTAAATTATGTTTGCATTAAATTGTTGCGGATATTAAAAGTATTATCTTACCGGAGAAGTTTCAAGTTGATGTAACTTAAAACATTTTTTTTTTTTTTAATAAACATTTAGCATGCACTGCATTTTTATGTTCGATATTTGATTTAATCGTCATAATTAATAAATGTATAAATACATGCAATAATTGTTAAAATGATATTATTAGTATTTTATATTCATACTCGCAAACTGGCAGTCCTCGTATAAAAGTGGTTTTTTGTAATATAAAATTGTTTTATTAATTTCTTCATCACCAAATCATCATGTAAGTACTGCCAGTTTATGTCTTTTTGTTTTAATTATTTGTGTTTTTAATTATTATTAAAAAAAATGGATTTTTAAGCTTTAGCTAACGTTGGACTTGCTGGGAAAGACACGAAAAAGTAGGTTGAGCTGGAGGTAAATCACCGATACATTATACATGGATTGGAGTGATGGCTGCCATCGGACAGTGATGGCAGATCTTGGAGAATATTGTGTATGGTTGCTAAAGCGATTCAATTGCGTTTTTACCAAAGAGGCTACAAACGATTGCAACACCAATTTCAGTGAACAAATGAATTTGGAAGTGGTAAAAATCAAAACCATTATGGGAAAACTATCAGCCTTAATAAAAGTAGATAAATTATAAATAATTTCTATAATTAAAAAATTATGTACATATTAGTGAATAATAGCAAAAATATATAATTTAAAATATAAACTCGTTTATTAGCCTACAACACACTCCTATCACACAATCCTATTAATATATCATATATATTTAAACATCATTCAAGTTTTTTTTTCGGATCTAAATTAAAACGTTGTTCAAAAATGTTTTGGAGGTGATCCACCTTCAAAATTGATTTTATTTTTTCTTCCACATTTCGAATTCTAGCTTGAAATCTTGAATTATCTCTTGCAAATTTTTCCCACGGCCCTTTTCTTGCTGCTTGATAAGCAAACGACCACTGAACCATTGGTTATATTTTATTCTGATTTGTAGCAAAGCGGATATGAATTTTTTTCACCAAAATAATTTTCTTAAAGTCGATCCAAAACATTTTTATAGCACTTTTCAAACGTTATTGCCTTGTTTATTTTAATAAAAATGCATTTATATAGTTTATTTGTCATCAAATCATCTTGATCAATGTCAACTAGCTCGGTGGTGTGGTGGTAAGATAAGTTCTAATAAGGTGGTAAGATAAGTTCTTACAGTAAAGTCCCGGGTTCGAGTCCCAGGTAGTAATAATAACTTTTTTCAAATTTATTATTATTATTAGGGTTGAAAAAATATAAGGGGGTAAGTAAATTATTAATTTAAAAAATAGAAGGGTTTAAAAATATAATTGATTTTTTAAGATATTTTGTGGGGTTGTATGACGTGTTTAAGGGATACTCAATTTAAATTTAAAATTTTCCCTGTCCCTTTATGATATGCTATTACGTCATCAATTGTATATGACGCAATCTAAAGGTATATTCCGATTAACGAGGTATATTCCGATTTTCACTTCACTAGAAAAGCACGTTTGTCGTGCCATTTTAATAATGAACACTAAACGAAACAACACTAATTGAAACAACAATAAACGAAACAACACTAAAGAATCAACTAAAAAATTAGCCTCACTTTTGACGCGTGTATAAACAAAACTGTCAAAATTTTTATTGTGAATTATACTTTATGCGTGACCAACAAAACGTTGGTATGAAAACTAAATGTCACTAAAAATAAAATCTTTCTCGCCCATTTTCTCAGTTAATACCTCATATTATTGCCTAATTTTTATAGCCATATTAATATTATTAATTACTAACGGATTTATGCCTAAAATTAATTAAATTCCGTCGTTTTAATTTTTATTTTAACAGTTGGTATTAACTACGTCATAACTGCTAAGCAGTGACGTAATAGCCTATCATAAACGAACAGCCTTTACCTCCTTTCTCTACTATAGTCTGTCCGTTTATGATAGGCTATTACGTCATCGATTGTATATGACGCAATCTAAAGGTATATTCCGATTAACCGGCGGTTCCGATTCACCAGCGGTTTTTTATGAGTTCGTTTTGAGGGCCCTGCAATTAGCAGGTCTTTGTTTTTGGCAGCAGCCACTCTATTAACACTCGTTAAACTTATTTTAAGTGCATTCGCCACCAAAATTCGCCGAGCAAATTTACAACCATGTTTTTCACTTCACTAGAAAGGCACTTTTGTCCTGGCGAATGTGAACTATACTTTATGCGTGACCAACAAAACGTTGGTAATAAACTAAATGTCACTAAAAATAAAATCTTTCTCGCCCATTTTCGCAGTTAATACCTCATATTATCGCCTAACTTTTATAGCAATATTAATATTATTATTTACTAACGGATTTATGCCTTAAATTAATTGGATTCTGTCATTTTAATTTTTATTTTAGCGGTTGGTATTAACTACGTCATAACTGCTAAGCAGTGACGTAATAGCCTATCATAAACGGACAGCGTATAACTTTGATTAGGCCTTTGGGAAAATTGCTTTGGTTGTTAGTAGAAGGGTTATTAGTTTGGTAAAAATTTAATTATTTCTAGCTTTGGAGTCTACTTTTCTGTGTACTAGATTATTTGTGGTTTTTAGCATATGAATTCTTTGATTCCTATGAACGTAAGATAAGATGTGCGTTTCAGCTTATGTTATAGTGGTTGAGCTTTTAATCATGAAAATAGTTTTGAGAGTTTCGTCAACATTTCTTAAAAGAATATATATTGCAATTACTTATTTCGTAGAGAAAGTATTGCATTCATGATTTTTTTTTCCAATTTCACTTTTTTCTAGTTTATAGGATGCGTAGATTACGAAAATCATATTCATTAATTTCTCTTTGCCGGTCGGTCGGTTGGTCGATCGGTCGGTCGGTTTGTTCGTTTCTTTAAACTACTATATTTCGGAATCTACTGACCCGATTTAAACATAATTTGCGTCCTTATTTCTACCTCTTCATAGATGATATCGAAGAAAAACAGTTTATAAAAATCCATGCTAAAAATGTCAAATTCTGTGGATCCACTTAATCTTCTAAAGTTGCGGGTCGATTTTGACCAAATATTGAACATATGTATCGTGTAGAGCTTAAGTGGTAAAAGCTTTCTGGATCTGGAGTTTTTTACAGGATTGAATTTTTGTTAAGGGTTGAAGGGTCAAAAAGCTGTAAAACTGCATAATTTGTAACGTGAATGAATACCTGCCAGGAAAAACTTCTTATTTGAATCAAATTTGTCATACATATTAGGAATACTTTGAAGGAAATTCTGGTGTAAGTTTTATCTTTTAAAAATGAGCCCTTGTGGCCTGTTTGTCCTTTAAATTATTTGTTCAAAATTGACGGTGTTTTGATTCTTATATGTCAGCATAACACACCACTTTCCATCAGTAATTTTATATTTATATATTTATATAATGAATGATTAAAAATAATTTACGACCCTTGCCACAAATCCCCACCCCCCAAATGTACTGTTTGAGTTATATGAATCGAATTATCTTCATATTCGATTTCTACTATACATTTTACACATATTTACGAATACTATATCTAAAAATTTTATGCGACCCTTACTTTACAACTTCAACCTTTAATATACTCTTTACAGTCAAACTGCTCGGATTTTTTTTTAAATTTAGATTTCCGTAGTAATTTTACCTTAATTAACTATTCATTATTTAGTTAATTAATTTGAAATTAGGCTAGAACTCACACATCAGAATTGTAACCTTTAATGCACCCCTTACAGTTTGATATGTCAAATTTATTTCAAATTTCTTCTCTATTAATAAATTTAAATATAATTTCAACTTGTTTAATCAAAAATTAGCTAGAATCCTCAATTCATGTCTTTAACTCTTAACACACCCCTTACACTTACAGTGCTAGGATTTACTCCAAACATTGAATTATATTGGAATTTTGCTACAATATGTCCTAAATAGACGGCCCAGTACCTTCATAACTCTCTCACAAGAGTTGGACGCGGGATGGCGGATAGACGACAAAGTAACTCGGATTCCATGTTTGGTAAAAGTATCCTTCCAAACCCTAGATACGAACTGGGTCCCATGGTCGGATAAGTTAGCTTGAACAGGAACAAACTTAGTATAGTTTTCTACAATACGCCGCGCGGAAATCTTCACCTAAGCTCGACGTAGAGGGTACAATACAGGGTCCGTACAGGGTCATCGTACAGGGTCCTCGCCCCTCGGGCAATAGTCCATAGTAATCCACCATTACTCACTCACCTGGTTTACTAGTCAATATGGGATTAGTTTTTCGCTCTATATATTTGTTGGAAAACTTAACCTTTTGAGAGATGTCACAGACTCGTACGATGCAATAAATGACCTTTCGCATTCTCTAAAAGAAATATACGCCTCTTAAGATTAAACACAAATTTTCGGTCCCGAAATGATCGTATTGAACGTGGTAAGCCAGGACCAGAACGGAAGTCAATTAGAGGATAACTAACCGGAAATCTATATCCAATTTACTCTTAAGAAGTAGTAAGTTATTCAACATTTTACCCCCGGCAGAAAAGAAGTTTGTGTGCGAGTAAGGACTGTAGGGAACCCCTTTAGGTATTGTCGAAGGGCGGAACACAACACATCGGCATCTTGTGAAAGGTGTAGATTCAAAAATTACAATTTAACTTCTTCGAGATTGTCCAGTTTAAATAGATTCGCTGTGAGGAAACTACTGAGATTAGCAACAATGGAATCAGAATATTCAACCATTTTCTCGGATCCCATTGTGTTTCGAAATAGGTATCAGCCACCACGTTATCTACTCCCTTCACATGTTCAATTTGATATTGAAATTCGTCCAAGTATAAAGCCAAACGAATCAATCTATCCGATAACAACCGACACTGTTTTAAGAATTTTAACGCGAAATGATCGCTTTGAATAACTAACGGGAGTTCCAAAAGATACTGCCTAAATTTTCTTATACCAAACACCACGGCCAACAACTGTTTTTTGGTGACCGTGTACAAGAGTTCAGGACCGTGCAGTATCCTACTTGCAAAAGCCAAGACCAAATAATTTTCTTCTTCATCCAACTAGTAAAGTTCGACACCGATAGCGAATCCAGAGCTGTATGATTGGAGGTAAAAAGTTTTATGAAAATCAGAAAAGAAAACGTTAAAATGACATCTCGCAAGAACAAACATTTTACCCGTTCAAAAGCTAATTGGTGTTTGTCAGTCCAATTTCAAACAGCTCCCTTTTTCAATTACCTAGTTAAAGGTGCAAGATCCTAACTAAACTTTAAAGCGAATCTACGGTAATATGAACAAAGGTCCATTAAGCCACGCAATTGTTTTTGAGTTCGCGGAACCGGAAATTCACGGATTGAGAATGTTTTGTCAGGATCAGGCTTCACCCCTAGGATATGTCCCTAGTAGAATTTAACCTCCTTTTTACAAAAATCTGTTTTGTCCAAGTTAATAGTTAGTCCAGCCTCGCCGAGTTTGGCAAAAAGCGTACGAAGATAAAACAAGTGTTGGTCAAAAGAAGAAGAAACTACTAATTAATCGTCAATATAACGGTGTACAAACCCTTTACACTCAGGTCCCAGTACTAGGTCCATGGCCTTCGTGAATGATCCGACAGCCGTTTTCAAGCCGAACGGGATGACCTGGTAAGTATAAGAAGTCCCATTGTACAAGAAAGCAGTATACTGCGTACTATCGGGACATAACGGAATTTCCCAGTAAGAGTTCCGAAAATCGACGTTGGTCATAAACGAGACATTTCCGCAAGAATTAAAAATTTCTTCCGCAGGAGTAGAAGCTTCGTGATCCGACAACATTCTAGAGTTCAAAGTCCGACCATTTAAACAAACACGAACGGTTCCATTTTTTTTGCGTAACCGTAAGAGGACTAGCAAAAGCAAAACTCTCTCGATTGATAACGCCGAGCGAATGCATTTTATTTAAACACTTCTCAACCGCGGGACGGTAACTGAATGGAATCGGATATGGTCTCTCTATAAAAAGGGTCGGATCCGACATTCGAATACTATGTACGTATTTATTGGTACGCCCAGGAAACAAGTTAAATATTGATTGAAACTTGCGGAGCAACAGGAAAAGTTCCTTCTGCTGATCACTTGACAATCTCGTAATTGTTAACTATTTTTGTTGCAATCGCTTGACAGACCCCACATAATTAGACAATTCAAAAGGTGACCCAACATCCGTAGTTACGTCTTTAGAAGTCTCCAAATCAACGAGCGGGGCGACAGAATGTGAAGAAAATTGAACTTCATCGGATTTTACAAGTAACTCTGGTTGTCTTTCTAAAGGCACATTGTACGGGCGCCCCTCGAGTGTCAAAGTCAAGGATAAAGTGGAAAAATCAAGAATGGATCCAACGCTCCGCAACAAATCAGCCCCCAAAGTAACCGGACGAATTAAATTTGTCACTGAATGAAATTGCAACATAATTTCTTCCATGACTTCAGTGTCGGGAATCGTGGGCGTAAAACAACTATAGACCTCTAATTGCGACATAAAAAACTCTGACATAGTTACGTCCATACGTTGGTAACACGAACGAGTCAGTTGTTGACGAACTTGCCGTTGTCGATCTTTAGACCAAAAATGTTCAGTAAAATCGGTTACAAAATCCGCGAAGCAGTACCAATCGTCACTGTAAGGCGACACCAAATTTGAAGCGGGAGCATCAAAACTAGTTATAACTATCTCCAACTTTTTGGCGTCGGGCATATGTTACAAATCAAAATACCGTTTAAACTTGAGTAAAAATAACATTGGTCGCGCATAGTCCGAGTAGCAAAAAATGGGTTTCTCCTCAGAAAACGACAACATCCTACTTGACATAGACAGAGCTACTGTTTCCAATGATCGGTCCCATCAGTACCTTGGGCCTCTAGAGGTGGAGAAGTAGCACGTTCCCCAGAGTTGGCACTTCCTGCTGAACAATCCGGTAGGGTGTTTTGGACGGGACACAAGTTGGTATTACGTTGAACAACCAAGGACTCGATTACGGTCTGTTGATTAGAAAGCGCCGATCTTAATTGTTCTATTTCCTGGACCAATACTGAGTTGTCCCCGGTAGTAGTAGATGACCTTTCACCCAAAGAGACATCCGAACCCACTGAACGTGATACAAGCCATTCAGCCGGATTGGTCGACGAAGGGCGCGTGGGATTGTTACGCCTCATTCTTCCAAGAAATCTCCTTGTAGCCTGAGTTTGGTCAGTTTGCTGGTGGCGATGTAGCCTTCTATTACGTCGAGTATAATCCCACGTAGAAAGTACTTAAAACCGAAGTAAGAACAAACATGTAAACAGTAAATAATTCTGAGAACCAACATCCTCTACATCATGCACTATCTCGACAATATCCTGGTCACGGCACCATTCTGTAATGTAACCCAGTTATATAATTCAAATTTTCCCACGTGATCGTCTTTACATCACTTACTAAGCTCCCGGGAGAGTTAAAGAAAAACTAAATGTTCAGACGTACGTGTAAACAGGGAGAGGATGAGATAAAATAATTAAACAATTCATTTTGTACACTTTTTCTATTGGATTGACAGAACAATAAAGAGACTAGTCGATTAGTACTAAAACGAATATGTACAGATATAGAGGGTTCCAAGGGACAACACCCATGTTTATTTATTTACACCGGTAATGAAAATCCAACTCAAATATACCTCGTAAAAACAAAAGATTCATCAACTCGCACGTATTAGTAAGGGGCCACAAACATAAACACGAACGGAGTACATATTAAATACCAGCGATATTTAACATCGAAGTGGTTTTTAATAGGCACATCGGAGGATCCGGCCCAACAGGAACCCTTATTTTCCGGTAACTGATAATGGACCGGATAAAGTTGATACCGGCTATTACATGTAATTACATGTACCCCTTACGTGATCGAGAGGTAGGAAGCGATGGCTGCTGGCACGACCCAAAAAGGGGTACTACGATGTGACTGTCCACTTCCTGGAATACAATTAAACGACACCGAACCACAAAGTTAACATAAACTAAAACACAATTACACCCAGGTATCTTTGAGTTGGATTTACGTACCTATCACACTGTTGTGATAGGTACAAAGTTGGTATACTGTTCCCTTAGCATAGATAAAAAAAATAACAATTATAATGCCATTCACGATTAAGACAGTTTATCCGAATGATAGTACGATCGAACATAGTTCCCCGAGATCGACTAATAGGGATACAAAACAAACCGATTATTAAAGCAATATTATAGGAATATAAAACAGAACGATTATTAAAACGATATTATAGAAAACAAAACAAACCGATTATGACGCTAATTCACCTAGGGCAAACGACGCGCGTCCAATAACCCCAAATTGACCACGTGTTGATTCGCAATTTACAATTAACGCCGAATTTGCCCACACCCACTACCAGGACAGTAACAGAAGCTTTTTCATTATGACATTTCAATCAAAAAGTCATAAAAGCATACATGCAAATAAAGTAAATGAAGCGTTACCTTAAAACAGAAGTACAGTGCCGGCCGGTCATTGAATTTCGGGCAGAACTTTCACTGTCAGTTTAAAATTACATTGTTTTACAATGCTATAAATGACAGTGACAGAGAAATTTGCCCGAAATTCAATGACCGGCACTGTACGTCACCAAAAACACCTCCCAACACGAGAACTCTTGGGTTCGGAATAACAAGAACCGGCTACCCCACTCTCCGAGACTCCCACTCCAACACA
This sequence comes from Cryptophagus acutangulus, assembly GCA_963556235.1. Classification (NCBI taxonomy): domain Eukaryota; kingdom Metazoa; phylum Arthropoda; class Insecta; order Coleoptera; family Cryptophagidae; genus Cryptophagus; species Cryptophagus acutangulus. The sequence goes on from CAUVYR010000045.1 coordinate 29,611, forward strand.
TGAACGTCCCCGACTTACTACTCGTAGAATCAAGTCAACCAACAGTACTT
>CAUVYR010000046.1:0-44406 GCA_963556235.1 Cryptophagus acutangulus
GGATTTCCAACAAAAATTCATTTTGACTACAGACGCTTCTAATTATGCATTGGAGCAATATTATCCCAAGGTACCGTTGGTTCTGACTTACCAATTGCTTACGCTTCACGTACCTTAAATGCACATGAAATAAACTATTCAACAACGGAGAAAGAACTTCTAGAAATCGTTTGGTCATCAAATCATTTTTGTCCTTATCTATACGGTAGAAAGTTTACTATATACACTGATCATCAACCTCTTACTTGGCTTTTCAATTGTAAAGATCCTAATTCCCGATTAATAAGATGGCGTCTAAAGTTGGAAGAGTACGATTACCAAATTAAGTATAAACCTGGGCGAATAAATTCAAATGTTGACGCATTATCTCGAAACCCCATATTAGCAATAAGCAATAATTCACAGAAAACATACGATGATTTTATTAAATTTCATTATACAAATTCTGAACTGTCTGCTATCGAAATCATAAAGGATAATATCTTTAGTCATTTTCCAAACGCGTTTTGTTTTTCCAAAGATTTTGATGAATCAAATAAATATTATGAGAACATAGTTTCACTCTACGATCTAAATCTAATCAATAATGATTGCACACTTTATTCGGTTATTGAACTAACAAATAAAAAAAGTCAAATTTCCTTTTTGCTTATGTCAAAAAATTTTCATTTTAATAAACTTACTTATGATAAAGATTTATTTTATAGTCTACAAAACTTAAGCAAGGACCTAATAAAAGCAAAAATCAATAAATTATACTTAAATAATCCAATTGAGGAAAATCTTCATTACATCAAGATATGTTTAACGAAATGCTAACGTATATTTTCAATGACTCAAAGATAGAAGTCATTTTAGTTAACAAACCTAAAATCTTACCTACATCTAGAGAGGAGATTTCGAAAATATTTCATAAAAATCATTCGTCATCAGTTTCCGGTCATTCTGGATTCTTAAGAATATATAGGCGTATTAAAGAAAATTATAAGTGGACGGGAATGAAAAATGATATTAAAAGACTCATCAAATGCTGTAGTTCTTGCCAAATCAACAAAACCAATCATAAGCCGGGTAGAGCTGCAATGGAAATCACTACAACTTCCCAAACGCCATTCGAAAGACTAGCACTAGACGTAGTAGGTCCTCTACCTTTAACTTTAGATGGAAATCGATTTAATATTACTATGCAGGACGATCTAACCAAATACTCGTATGCTAGATCTCAACCAAACCACGAAGCTGTAACAGTTGCAAATACTTTATTAGAATTCATAACTATTTTTGGTATACCCGAAACTAAAGTCACTAAATATATAAAGTACCGCAATGGGTATGGACAATGAGTAAGACAGAGAACGCTATATTTTTGGACTCAAAATGGCTGACTCAGCTGATTGACTGACAGCTGTTTGTAATCTTATAATATAATTTGTATAAAATTTGCAATAATAATGCCTAGCTGCTGCGTGCCTTTTATGAATTTATATGCAAATTATACCTGCAATTATTCGGAATGACAAATGTTGGTTAGTACCCAATTTCTCATTAATTTTATTACTATTTTTTTGTTTGAACTCATTTTACAGGCAATTATTTACAATACAATTGAAGACATCACACATTTGGATATAAATTCACAAAACTAAGGCGGGAAACCGAACTAAAAGTTTACATTAATATAATATAAACATTTACAAACAAAATTACACTATAATTTAATAAATAAACACTTTATTTTTTTCCGTTATGCACAATTGTTTTGTAAAATTAGGTGGCGTAGAAAACGTTTGTTGTCAACAGCGCAGAGCTGTTCGACTTTGACTGTGAATTCATGTTGAAATGCCCAAGATTAGTAGATAGTACTAATCTACTAATATATATCTAACTAATCTACTAATATATATCTACTAATCTTGTGACATGCCTACTAACATATTATTCTAATTCGTGAAATTCAAATTTTGCGGTCAAAATATATAAGGTTGGTATTTTGTGGACTCAAAATGGCGACTGAATTGCGGTACTTTATATATCTAGTGACTTTACCCGAAACAATACTCTCAGATCAAGGAACCGATTTTACGTCAAAAATATTCAAAGAATTAAATAATAGTTATTTAAGTATTAAGGTCAGTAAGTGCATACTACCGGTAGAGGGTGTGTTTGGAGATCGAGACGTAGTCGAGATCTCCAATACGCCCGATACCGGTAGGGCACTTACTGACCGCAATGCTTATTAGGTTTTTTGCACGATCTAGGACATAAGATAATTACTATTTGATTAATAAATTACAAATGTAATAAATTAATTTTTATCAAGTAGCATATGGTTTGGTTACTACTGTCATTTAATAAGTGAATTAATAATTTCCAATTAGTTTCTTAATTAACTGATCAGAAATAGGAGACAGTGATGATTCGGATGTTGAAAGTGCGTGGAACATAGGATGTTCGGCAATTATTCCTGAAAAATCTAAAGAACGCAATTAATTGAATCGATTAAAAAAAAAACAAAAAATTGAATTGCGTTTACTTACCGCATCCTTTACCGCATACCGTGCGGTAAGCAAACTTACCGCACGGTATTTTGTAAAAGTAACCTACTATGATTATTATAAAATCAGTAAGCATGTCAAATTACACGATCGTGCAAAAACTTTTTAAGATAAAACATATCCTTTCAAGTCCTTATCATCCTTAAACTAATGGTGCTTTAGAAAGAAGTCATCTAACTCTCAAAGAACACTTAAAACATTACATCAATAATCAACAAAATGATTGGGATCAATACGTTTCTTTATCTATGTTAACCTACAACACTCATGTTCATAAAAGCACTAATCTAACTCCATACGAACTCATTTTTGGCCACAAAGCCTCTATCTCAAATTCACTCACAGCAACGCCAGAATTTCGATATACTTATGATGACTACTATTCTAATCTAAAACTAAAACTGAACAGATCTTTCCAAATAGCTCATGACAATCAAATAAAATCCAAAGAAAATTCTAAACAATATTATGACAGAAATATTCGACAAATAGAATTCAAAATTAATGATTTTGCATACGTTCTTAATAAACAAACTAAACCAGGTCTCAACAAAAAATTCTCCTCTAACTATAAAGGGCCATATAAAATAATCAAAATCAATGACAATCATACGGCAGAATTACAAATCAATTCTCATAAATCCGTCACGTATCACTTAAACTTATTAAAACCCTTCGTTCCAGATGATGGAGCCACTACTTCTTCTACTTCTTGTGCTAACAATCCAACCATCCAATTCACTAGATCTGCCTTACCAAATCAGTCCAATTGAAACCAACGCGGGAATATTCTACCATAATCTGGGCGTATCAAAATTATCTGATGACCACTTTACTCTGCTATCTTACACGAACATTAGTTTTTACCAAATCAAATTGAATACTATTACAAAATTAGTAGAAAAATCAGAAAATCTTTGTAATAATGTGGAAACCGAGGCAATATCTTTTCTTTGTACTGATTCATTAAATTTAGTTAAATCTCAAATTCCCAAATTACAAGAAAAATTTGAATCAATATGTCATTTAACGGGTCATGAATTCGAAAAATCAAGTCGAGGTAAACGAGGTATATTCAATGGTGTTTCCTATTCTTTTAAGTGGCTATTTGGTTTGCCTGATGCTGATGATGCTTCGTATTATACCGATTCAATAAATTCAGTTATAAAACAAAATCACGATGTTCAAATGTTAATGAAACAACAAATTCACATCATCTCGAATGCAATTGAATCTTACAATCAAACGGCTCAAAACCTTAAATCTAATGAAAAGAAAATTAATGAAAATTTTCAAAGATTCAATAATTTTAGCAAGCAAACTCAAAAAAGCATTAATTTCCGAAGTTCAACAAATCTGATAGGTGAGCATGTAAATCTGTTAGTTCAAATGTCAAATGGTCTTAACGAAGAATACGATGTAATAATTCAATCTATCCTATTTGCTAAACAGAATGTTCTACATCCTTTTATCATAACTCCAAAGCATTTACGTAAAGAATTATCAAGAATTAATATACACACTAGTAGCGAATTCCCCCTTCCGTTAGACAATATGGATTATATTCATCAATACTTTTCAATAATATCATTGTCAGTCATATATAATAATGAAATTCTGATATATAGCATAAAAATTCCTTTGGTACATGAACAAATTTACAACCTATATAATCTTATACCTTTACCATCTTCAGATAATTCTGATATCTACTCTTACATTTATCCTTCTTTTCCATACCTTCTTATTAGTGAAATGAAAACTCATTATAGTCAATTAAAAGATTTAAGTTCAGGTTTAAAATTATCCGGAGAAGACTATATATGTCTCAAACCCATAATCCATTTGACCGTCGAACAACCAGTTTGTGAGGTTGTCTTGAAAACCCAAAGAACATCCACCATTCCAAAGGATTGTCAAACAAAAACAATCAAATCAAATGCAGAAATCTGGCATCCAATCGATAAAAATCAATGACTCTTCTTAATCACAAAACCAACCATTGGTTCCATTACTTGTACTCAAAAGCCATCCTCCATAATTTATGTAAAATTACAAGGCAACGGAATCCTAACACTTAAACCTCGTTGCAAATGTTACACATTCTCAACTCTATTAACAGCCAGCTCAAGTCAGACATCAAACTTCACAAACTTCATACCAGAAATCAACATAAATCATGATGACTGCTGCATCAGAAAGGAAACATATCTCAAACCTGAACAAATGGAGGAACTCAAGTTAAGCAACTTATCATCGGCAAATACTGCTTACATCGGCAAATACTGCCCTGCTCCTGCTAAATGGGCAGACAATACCGTCACTAACAACAGACTGAATAGTTCAGACTTAGACCTTCAAGATCTACAAAGACGAAGAGACTACGAGGATGAACAAACGCCTCACGTCCCTTCCAAGGTCGGAGTTCTAGTACTTCAGACATTTTCCAAACCAGTTCAAACTTAAAAATTCAAGGACGTCGATCCTTGAAAAGTTTAAAGATTTAAGTGAAGTGTTGTGATCCTTTACACTAAGTGACTGTCAAATTCAGTGTTTTTACGGTAAAACTTTAAAACTCCCATAAAAACTCTTAAGCGGAGAGGTGTTGTAACCCAATATGTTTGTTTTAATATAAGATTTATCTATTGTACGTGTTCTTTTATTTAGGTATATAATTAGTATTAATTGTTATCACTTTATTCTCATTGACTAAGCAGCATCAGTTGCTCAATCCCAGAAATTGTTATTTTAAGTTCTAAGTAAGAGATGTTACAGAATCAACAGGTGATACTCATTTCACGGTCAAATGTAAAGCGCATTTTCTTTATTAAGATAAGAAAAGCGCTCTATAAAAACAAAAATCCTAATTCCAAAGTTAGTCTAATTCAAAGTCTGGAATCATCTACAACATTCTTTGACATCTCAAGTTAAGCTCTAAACTCTATTGTTTAAACCAAAATCTACAACTAAGTTCCAAATTTATACTAAAATTTTATAATAATAAAGATTATTTGACTGTTTGTACACTAAAATAGTATCATAAGGATTGTACTTGTTTATTTTTTAAACTATAATTTTAATGTATTTTTGTATTATTATTATTGTAGTATGTATTTTTTTTATAAATTGAACATATGTAAATTATATGTTCTTATTACGAGTTCATGCAATTATTTCATTACTATCTTGTACTAAACTGATGCACATAATCATGCTACAAGATAAGACATTATAATATTTTACATATATTCTGTAAATAAAATATATAGTAAAATATAATTTTTGTTTTTCTTGCCATATTTTATTATCATCTTTAATAATAACAAATTTCATATTATTTAAACAAATGTATATGATTAAATTAGTATAAGCGCTCGATACAGCGCCATTTACAAGTTGTGAACTAACTCATACACTCGATCAGCGGTAAGACGGATTTTTTTTTTTTTTTTACATAAAGTATACATCTAAATAATAATGAATAGTTCTGTGGTGTAGCGCTACCGTAAATAAACCACCCACGGGATTAAAAGACTCACTTTAGTCCCTGGGTATAAAATATACTATTTGGTGATATTTTGAAGGTTATTGGATAATGTTTAGTGGTACTTAATTCAAATTTGATTTTTTTCCGCCAAAGCAGTGCTACCAACAATAATTGGTAACATAATTTAAATGTTCAAATTTGCGCAAAAGGCATCAGTAGTACCACCTTGATGAAAATAAATATGTGTAATGAGTAAGAGTGAGAAACGAATAATTCACATGCGTTAGACAGAGAGGTAGTACTGTTTCAAGGTCATGTGGTCCCAGAACATTCCACATATATCTACTATCTTGACTAGAAGTTACGATAGTAAAACATTTAGTACGGGAGCTTGACCCGCAAAATCGACAACCTCTATACAACTCGGAGCAAAATGGACAATGAAAATTAATTCTTATACAGAATCACCTGCCGGATCCGAATCTGGAGGTCGCCTGTAAATCAGGAATTGCAAACATGCCAAAAAGTCACTTTTTCGCAAAAAAATTCAATTTTAATACTTAACTTCTTTTTTCTCGGCAATGGAAAAAGCCATATATCCCATTTTTTCACCAAATATTCACTAAAATGTCCTGATCATCAAAGTATTATTATAATACTTCCATAGTTTATATATATTTTTTTAAAAAAAATAATTTAGCAGTGAACAACAAATTTAAGACTTGATTTTTTCACGATGCGTGCAACTATATTTATTTGTCGAAATTTTGAAAACATAGATCGAATGAAAGTGTACAAAATGTCTGAAAAAGTTTTTAGTGAAAGAATATCCTTCAAAAAAAATTTTTTTTTAAACACTGACTTTTCGGCATGTTTGCAATTCCGGATTTACAAACGACCTCCAGATTGGGATCCGGCAGGTGATTCTGCATAAGGATCAATTTTCATTGTTCATTTTGCTCCGAGTTGTATAGACCATGTTTTAGAAGCCTCGTACCTAGCTTCAGCTCCCGTACTAATTGGTACGGGGCGTGGAATAATAAAAAGTGTAATGCACTCGAGACGTGGCACACTAAACTGGATTTGATTCACCAACCGAGGACAGTCAGACCGATAGTTGACAAGCTTATTCAGGAAAACAATGAGTTGCAGTTGGCGACGATTCTGAGGACTATCAAAATTAAAAAGTGTCAACTAATCGGACTGAGGTGTACCTCGTGGTGGATAAAAACCATTAGCTCAATAAAACAAAAATTTCGAAAATTTGCGCTGAATTGCTTCAAGCGCAATAATATAACCAAGATACAATGGCAACCAAAGGCAACTGCCATATTCTAATTCGGATCGAACAAGTGAGCAATAAAGTGCGTTAAGAGGTCTGATATCAACAAAGTTTTTTGATTTGCGTATCATAAAACTTAAACGCTTAAAGGAATTAGAAATGGTTTGATTAATGTGAGGAACAAATGTCAGTTTTTGGTAGAAAACAACACCAAGGTCAGTTACTTCAGCCGGACTTACAAGTGGAGTGTGCGTATGCTCATACTCAAAAAGTATCGAAGATTTGGCTCGACTAAAAGACATTACCAAACACTTGCAAATATTAAGCGGCAATTTTTTGTCAGAATACCATTGATCTATGGTATTTAAGTTTTATTGTAAGCATTCACAGTCAGAAGCGCAGTATTTAATTAAAAAAAAAGGAATGAGATCTGGACACAGAAAAAAATTCTTTTAATTTTTTTAGTTTCTTGTGAACATTTGACTCATAAATGACAGACTGTTGTGAGGAGAGAGAGGAAGTTAGGAGATTTATAGGAGCAGCTTGCATATCGGAGGACCACATGAATGCTGCCGAGAAATGGTTAGCAAAGGCATTTACAATTGCAGAAGGAGTATCAAGTTCAGTTGAGTTAAAAGTCATGAAAGATGGAATATTCTAGAAATGTTTCTTAGAGTTAACGAACGTCCAAAAATTATTTGAGTTTAAAAACATTGTGGCAGACATTTTTTAAATAGACTTTATACTCATTATCCATTAAATATTTACAATCGGTGCGAAATTTTCTGAACAATGCTAAGTTATCACTTGTAATCTCACAAGAGCGTGAATTCTATCCGGAAATTTTTTTGAGTGCATTTCAACAACGTATTAATTGGACCGAGTGGAACACGAGGGCCCGATTACGTTGTTGGAATGCACGATAAAAAATTTCCAGGATATGAATTCATGCTCGAGTGCAGATTCGGTAAGAAAATCGCACCAATACACTTACAAAAATTGATCAAAATTCAAAAAAGTTTTTGTTATTTTTTAATCAAGTTGCAATAGAATTGCGTATCTATGCACCGATTGTTGAAAACAAAATACTGAATCTGTTAACGTAAAAAACGTCGCGGTTTGGAAAACAGTCATTGGATACAATAGATAAAGCTGTGGAAGGTACGGAACCAAACAATACTAAACAAAGCAAATCTTCAGTCTGGAGTCAGTTTAATTTTTTTAGTTTACTTATTTTTTTTGTATCTAGTTCTAACTAAATTATAATTTACAAAAATATTTATTTTGACATTTGTTTTGACATAAAAATTTCCGCTGAAATTTTCTACTGCTTGGTGTAGTAAGATAAAATTTCCGAAAAATTTTGTTATTACCATGGTAATTTATTCAAATGCAACGTTTCTATTGGTCGTCAATTAGTATGGTGCGATTTTCACAGCAATTATCAAATGACAGGTGTTTTCGAGCTCTAACTTTTAACTTTAAATTATATAGGATCTCAGCATTAAACCATAAAGGATAAACAAGCAAAAATGTTTTCTTGACAAGGATATATTTAGACAATAAATTGTTTATAACATTATAAAGACCTGAAACGGATCATCTACAAAGCGAATAAGAACATGAAGCGATATACGAACTACTTGTTAACATATATAGAAACGATCATTATACGCTAATAATCTACATTGTACGCATTTGTGTATATTGTTTGTACTTACCAGTTCAAAAGGATTTATAAATTACCGTATATTCAAATGACAGGTTCACATTATTATTGTTTACGCACACTAATTCCATTTTTTATACAAATAAATAAATATTTGTATAAAATACATAATGATTTATTTATAAAGTTGACGAGAGTGCAAGAGTGCAATATATCGAAATAATTTAACATTTAACTTTAATAAAAGTGACAACTCAGAAGTGTTAGTCTTTAATGCGCATGCGTTCTCTAAGAGCTTTATCCCAAATCACTGAAAGGACAGAGAAGCTTAAAGAAATCTCCATGATCCAAATGTAAAGCATTTGAGATTTTTCCCAGTGCCAACAAAAACGTGATTAAGCTTCTCAGAGTTCTCCGAGTGTCATTTTGAACTACCTCTTACTATGAAATGGAAATAGTGAAAAACATTGTAAACGATCTAATGCAGGAAGGTATAGTAGAACCGTCGAAATCCACATACGCCCTACTCTTTGAATTAAAAAGATAGATGGTAACTTTCGAACGGTGGTAGATTATAGAAAATTGAACTCCATCACCGTAAAGGATAAATATCCACTCTCATTAATTGAAGATCAATTGGAAAGAGTGTTGGAAAATGGAAGGTTTTTAAACTTGAAATCTGGACATCATCAAATAAGCATGGCAAATGAGAGTCGAAAATTTACACCGTTTATTACTCCAGATGGGCATTATCAATATACTAGAGTTCCATTCGGTTTGTCCAATCCGCCTTCCATTTTTCTACGCGTCATTACCGCGGTTTTGGGTCAATTGCGATATGAATACGCTCTTATATATTTAGACGACATACTTGTGTCAAAATCAGATTGTGTCAAAAAACGTAGAAGAAATGAACGCTTGATTAATGATTTCAGGTATTGAACCAGATCGGGCTGACATTTAATTTAGAGAGTTGTGAATTTCTACAAGTGCTCATCAACGCTAGCAATCTTTAATTCCACCGCCCATACACAGCTTCATACGGATGTTAGTCAAGATGGCGTCGAAGGTGCTCTGATGCAGAAACAAAATGGTAATTGCAAACCGATAGCGTATATGAGCCGACAAACAACTGCTCCTAAAGTCAAATACCACAGTTATGAACTGGAAAAGATGGAAACGATTCGTACTTTCCCCTACGGACGTTCTTTTAAAAACATTTCTGACTGCAACGTCATGTGATTGTTATGGTTCAAGCGACATTTATCACTCCGAGTCGCGAGGTAGTAGTTAGCTATGCAAGAATACGACTTCGAAGTAAAGCGCCAGATTTTATAAGAGTTTACTTTCGTACGCGAGTAGTTTCACAGTTGCAGCAATCAACAGGATTCGAAGACATATAATACAAAGTTATAAAGTTGACGGTGAAATGTTTATTGGAAAGTGATTAATTACAAGTGGAGTGACTAATTGGTAACAGGTGAGTACAAATGGGCGTAGACGCTAGACACCTGTATTAATGACAGTTGCTAGCAAACACGAACAAGAATAAACTAAATTGGTTATGTATCGCTCTTATAAGATTAAACTCAAACTCAATGAATTTGAAATTATCCGGCCACCTCTTATATTGTTTCCAAAACTTCGATAAAACACACTTTTGCTTATTCTTAAGGTGACCAGCACACAAGAAGACTAAATAATCAATCAACCAGGAACCGGACAGAAAATTCTTTGCGTTATTTTCGGTACTTGTTAAGCGTTTTGATTGACGCAAACTTGTTCGACTGATAGCGTAATTTTATACAAAAAGTCACATTCCGACAGTAAAGGCGAGAATAGGTAATTATTTCAACCAAAGGCTAAAACGGCATATAACCGATATGCATTTTGTGGCGGTAAGTTTAAAGGCTTAATTACTATTTTGTAATTAACGCATTCTTTTTTTCCAGAATCAACATCATCATGATGCAATCGACAAGGATCGTCGACAAAAGTAATCTCGGTAAGTATACATGTCATAATAGTCCTAATAACTAAGAAAATACTTCATGTTTCAAGTCGGCCGTATTCGTAGTAAATTAGTGGAAAAATGCTGCGTTAGAACGTGCATTGGTTGCCTATTTTTAATATATTTATAGACAGAACAAGCTTTAACTAAACAAATATTTTATTTATTTAGACTAATATTGTACAAACAATATATACAAGTACGTATAATTTTTCTTTTTAAATCTATAAATAAATCGGACCTTGCAAAGTGTAGTGTACTAATTGACCATCGTTCAGTTCAATTTCATGATAATCTAAAGCATTGTTTGGTTCACAATATTCTCTCCACAGATGTTTTTGAGTTTCTGGCAAAATGTTCCTCCATGCCTAAAAAAAAAATAAAATCGATTTTGAAACATTATTAAATTAAGCCAATTAACATTAAATTAACAAATTCTAACCGAATGTGAGTGATCAATCCAAGAAATGTCAATCAATCGTCCCAATTCTACTGCATACGATTTAGCCTGTCGTAAAATTTCTAAAGCAGTTGAATAATCATTATGCTTCACTATTTTATAAAAAGCTTTTAAATGATACAGTCGAGGATAAATTACAGGTGCAGTTTTAGCAACATCCTCTAACACACCCAATAATTTATTAATTCGTACATGGGCTTCAAATGTTGCATTAAAGTTTCGTTTGTCCAATTTACTTGCAAGGTACAAAATAGAACCTTCTAAAAGATAAAGTGCTGAAGACATTGTTATTAGAGTATGAACCCTTGAAACATCGAAATCCACAGCACGGTTTTCCCACATTAGGGCAGATTCCCAACGTTCATTACGAATACACCTGAAACATTTTTTTATATGTTAGTTACTTATATTATTATCAATCATAGGATTGATTAACTAATATAATAATAAACAAATGAAGTTGTTAGTTTTGTGAGTAATATACGTATATCTGAAACGATTATTTAACTCAAACACAAATATAATATAAATTCAAATTTCAATTAATAATTGAAAAATTATTCACGTTTTTATAAATGACAAATATAATATCATCTATAAAGAGGTGTTAATTTATACTAAGAAACGCTTACCACAACCACATCAGAATAAAAAAACGATTATTGCAATCAATCGCTTTAAAATTCATTGCTTTTCCTTCGCCTTTAAATAACTTTTCTATCTCATTATAATGTTTCATTGTGCAACCAGTTTCCATTTGCATCAAAAGACAACAAGAATAATACCATGTTCTCCCTGCATTATTTGTATCTTCAGAAGAATAAAAGTCAATTTCATGTAATATGTTGACTGCTTCAGTGATTTGCAGATTCGATACAAGTAAATCATATAAATTTGGCAAAATGAGAATTAGTACTGATAAACTTCGGGTAGAAACCCCAATTCTCCAAACCAAATATCCCAAATCAACCGATTTTTGAATTTCAGATCGCAAAACACGATTAATAAATATAGTAAAATACATATGACCAACCACGTGCAATTCCTCAATTTCCGAAATTGATTTTTTCATGTGGCATAATTTCAAAGCATACACTTCAAGTGCAATACATAATTTATGATTTCCAAAATGTTGGGCTACTGTAATCATATTGGTGTATGCATTGCATAGTTTCTGAAAATCACTTTCCGATTCAATTGCTTTTAACAAAGCCCACATTGAAGCTAAATGTGCATCTTCCCAATTCTCCATATTCTAAAAAAGACATTTATATCGTTTTACACTTTCATAGCACGTAAAATAAAAAAATACAAAAGGCATGATGTAACGTTTGAATTCAGTACATAAAAATGATGTTATTGTATTTGGGTTTTTGTAAAAACTTATCAAAAAATTACAAATTACTGAATCGTTTACATAAACAATGTACTAGAATTTAAATTGCTAGATGATCTAGAATTAAAAGACCAAAATGCTTTGACTGAATTGCGAGATAAAAAAGTAATTAATTTTCATTTTAAAAATCGCTTGAATGCTTTATTTATTATATATTTAATATTTTATCTACATATTTATATTGTATTATTGATTTTATATCGTTTTGAAAATTTTGAATCAATTCTTTTAAGTCGAAGTAAATCCAAACGTTTGTAAAAGTTTGTAATTTTTTATTTAAACACTGATCATAATAAAATTACCATAAAATATTGGCACAGTATTGTCAAGCATTCAGCTAAGTCATCACAAAATTCAGCTTCATCTCCAAATACTTTTGCAGTATAATGATTTGGAAATATGTACAACCATAAGTGTTGTTTGGTTTTTAAGTGCCATTTTAGCATTTTTTTTGTAACTGTTGTAGTAGGAAAGGAATAGCCATAATAAGTCAAAGCAAGCATCAGATGTTTGTAGGCCTGATCAGAATGTTCCAATTCTAAGTAACTCAAACCTAATAATGAGAAAATCTTTCCTTTCTTAATTAGTAACTGCCATTCTTGCTCAAAATCTTTCTTCATTGGACCTTCGAGTAAATTTAGCGCTTCCAGTAAAATCTTAATCGATTGCACTGCATTTTGACTATTTATGCAAATATATGAATATTCCAGCATTGCATTCATTACTTTATCGGTAAAGCCAGCTCCTTTGCAATGTTCTATTAGTTTGGTATACATCGTGCTTAAAATAAGCATACATTGGCAATGAAAAAAGTCAACATTTGAAAACGTTCGTGTTAAATTATTGTTGTTTTTTAAATTTTTTATTGTTTTGTATCCCAACCAACTTTGATCCATCAGAGTTACATCTAGTTTTGAAAAAAATTTATATTAGTAAATTACAAAAATTTAACTTTAATTTATAATCACTAAGTTTATATCATACAAAGTTTATACGAATACATTTAGCTTGATTGCGTTATCTATAGCTACTTCATGACCGACTGTATACAAAGCAAACACTTTTAATTTGAGAGGGATTAACACTTTGAGAGGGATTAGATTGACATGTGGGAAAAAATAAAAAATTAATAATGCTAGATTTTTGAGCATGCCTGTGCCAACTTCTGAGAGAACTGTTATGAGTGAACTGTCATGTTGTGTAATTATATAGCATGTGCAGTAGCTACCAAATCTACAAAAACCCAAAACTTTTCAATGAAAATTTGTATTCAAAAGTAGCTGGATCGAATTTGTCTTTTTCGTTGTATCCGTTAGTTAGAAACAAGACCCCATCTCTAGTAGTTTAAAAATTTTAAAAATTAATAAATAATTTTTGGTTAGAAAATATCTAAGATTAGTAAAAAATAGTATCTTTATTAGTAAGTTTTTTTTGACTAGTAATCAACTAAGTGAAACATTAATATAGAACACAAACTTATTTTTTGAACCATATTAATAAAGCAAATTACAAATATCTAATGAACTAGTAATTAGATGTTTCTATTCTACGTTTCTCTTTCAAAACGTAATATTTATAGTGTACTCTCTTAAATTTAAATTTACGGCCGCCTGACGTTGAAATCTAAATATATTATCTAGTGTTGTGAACGGGTTGAAGACAAGGGCTGAAGAGGAAGCAACCATTAGAAAATTAACTTATGATATTGAAACCACCGTTGTACTCATACTTTTAATTAAAACTGTTTAAAATCATAAATCTTGCAGTAAATTCTTACATATATTTGCAATATTTGCTCTTTTTATTACCGTCTCACAAAATAATATTTTTCTTGCGTGATCTAACGGAAAAATCTGAAAAAATTGACTTTGCTAGCTTATAAAAACGATTTTTGTTCTTTTTCAGGACCCTCAAAACTGTCGTTTGACTTGTATCGAGATTTTCTGCAACCTTTCTCGAAGATGTTTCGGAATTTTCCTCTACCGCTAAACAAATCTTCGCCTCCAACTCAGCGTTTACCGGAGGAGGTTCTCGATGATCTTTATGTTGCCACGGTGTAAAGCAGCCAAACGTTTTTAAATTGCTAACAAGTCGCGACGCTGAACGTTCCGGAGGTGGAGCGACATCCTCGAAAGCGATATGCATAAACTATTAACAGTTTCATGAAATGGCCTTGAATATGCCATACAAGAATTTGATATTTTTTCTCGTTTGTTAACATTTTTTAATATTATAAGTCGCAGAGTAATAAAAATAGTACAAATAAGTTTGCGTACCTATGCTCGAATGTTATTACAGCGTTTGACAGTAATATTCAGCAATTTCGGTCGTCCAAGTTAAGGTACTAGCCCATATTTTGTCCATTGGAAGCATTCTAGGACCGCCTTGGCCAACATAAAAATCAATATTTGGTGCAGAACATGTGTTTTTCAATATTTAAAAATGTTAACAAACGAGCAAAAATATCGAATTTTTAACAATTTAAAAACGTTTGGCTGCTTTACACCGTGGCAATATTAAGATCTTCGAGAACCTCGTCCGGTAAATAATGAGTTGAGCTAATATTGATAATAATTTTGTCAAAAATATTTAGTTTACTAACGAACGGAGCTTTTCGTTACATGGTAACGAAATCGGTGCTTTTCGTTACATCATTATGATGTATTTCATCAATTGATGATCAAATGTTTCATGAAATGAAACGATAAAACGTTGAAATATTGATATATTTCATTAATTGATGAAATGTTTGGCAATGTACAAAGAGGTTTTTATGATCGGTTGGGTAAGGCCTTGCGCCCACCAAGACGACGCGACTACGATCCGATCTCTAAGCAACTATTGCGCGATAATTGCCAGGTGATAAAAGTAGGTGGTGTTCGCACACCAAATCAATTAATTTGCTATGCGAATGCGACAAAAAATAATGATATTTGTCGGTTTTATTGGCTGAATTCTAGAATCAATCACCAGATAATCGCCAAGAAACTGACTGGTCAATCGCCAGTCGACTGGTTGCCGACAGTCACTTTAAAATTGCGTTCTAATCGTCTCAGTGGACGAAGGTATATTTAAAAGCATGGGTACGACTCACACGCGAGGTGAAAGCAACTACCAAGTGATTTTTATCAAAGTCGGATCGTAGTGGCGTTGCTTTGGTGGACGCACGGCCTTATTGTCTGGCCAGGGAAGGAGGCCGATTTAAACATTTAATCTAGTTTTTCTTATTTATTTTATTTTCTTAGAGTTTTTTATTTTTTTTCTTAGATTTCTTAATTTAGATTCTTCGAGTTTGTTTTAAGTTAATTTTCTGAGAGCTTTTTGATTGTTTTTCATACAATTTATTATTACTTTTAATTTTTATTTGATTTATCAAAGCAGAGTAACAGAAGTTGTTACAATTATAGTTTTTCAATGTGCAAAAATTAAATAAAGGTTTTCATGCGTTTCAGATGACAGTTCCTCTTGTATAGCAGAGGGCTTTTTAACCTGTCCACACCCTTGCTCTAGTATTGAAGTACTAATTCATCATAGATTAGAGAAGATGTAGATAGCTATCTCTTACTACCATACGTCACTAAGAGTTGCTTAGCTTCATAGAGGCAACACTTCAGTGCTGGCGCCACTAGCGTACGTTTTGGCGTGTAATTCAAATTAATTTTTTGGAGGGAAATTTGAATTAATGGGTTTTTTGCAAAAATAAATGTTATTTCTAAATTTTAAATTTAATTTTATTAGTATAATATTGAAACTAATAAAATTAATAGTTACTTAATCTAAAGTAAATATTAATTTTATTACTATCATTATTATACTAATAAAATTAAATTTAAAATTTAGAAATAACACTTACTTTTGCTGCAAATAACATACATAATATAATATAATAAATATATTTATTATATATAAATAATAAATACAACACTAAATAAATATAAATCGGTTCTTCGATATTTCGAACATGTCTTCATCCGCAATCAAAATATTTTTTCGTTGTTTCACAGTTTTTTCTTGCAAATCGATTCTTCCCACAGCATTACACCATTTGCATTTACTAAACCACTGAAATAAATTATTTGATTAATAACATTCCAATTTCTTTATATTTTTAACTTACATTATTGTTACTTGGTATTATATGCATTATCATATTAGAACGGTAATTGTTATTACAATTCGGTACACAACACTTAACTCAATATAAACGATAAAAATAAACGAAAATATACAAAAACACAGAAAACACATGGAAAAAACTCAGATTAATGAATAAGCACGAATAGTAGAGTCCATTTAACTGCATGTAAATATTCATATGTTATTTTTTTTTTAAGTAGATTGGCTACAGACATTTTTTTGAAATTTTGGTCACTGATACATATGTATTTGTAGAATATTATAATGTGCTCAACTCGTTTTTTTTAAATAACGCCCTTCTGCACTGGACGACTTTTGGACTACCAGTGCCATTTAAATAAGAAAAATTTAAGGATTAATTATAGATAGATCATAACTTTTCACCTCAAAAAGCCTACGGAGTGAACGATAGCTCCAAGCGAGCACTCTACTAGAAGCGAATGTCATTAAACTAATAAGGTTAGAATAAAATAAACATAGATTATATACAAGAGATACCTGTAATTCCAGAGATAATAAAAGAAGAAGCGAATGTGGCGGGGCAAGTGTTGCCTCTATGAACTAAGGTCCCCCACTCTAACACTAAATGAAATTCTACGTTAAAGATTACGGACCCTGTAATTCATGAATGCGATCACTAAGCCCCACTCATCCTAACAAACTCTAAGTAGATAGCGATAAAAAACTAAGTCATTGTCCATCGAGCCACATTTTTGGCCACGGCGGAATCAGTTTTTAACCATACGATTGGTTTTTTACTGAGCGACCGGTTATAATTGTTTGGACGTAGAAATAATTGAAATTCAGTTATTTTAAAACGGTTATGATTTAATAACCAATAATCAAAAAAAAAAAAATGCTGAAAAAGATTCCAGAGTACTTTTCTCGTTGTTATGTTACAATTTCTTATTCAAGTTCTGAGATTTTTGAAGCATCTTTTGAGGAAAACATTTTAACTTGTTATTTAATTTTTTTTTAATTTTTTAATTAATTTAACTAAATTTGAAACAAATCTAAGCGATAAAGTAGAAAAGAGTGTATGAAGGGCTGAAAAAGCGAAAAATGTGTTGTACGTACCCTATTTTAATCAAACTAATTGAACTGGGATTTAAAATTATCATTATAAAGTATTGATTCGAGTACATTCTAGTTTAAAAGTGGCCTATTTTTTAGTGCCAATCCTCCCTTCTCATTGTAAATACTTAAAATTTCAATTTAACAATTTCAATTCAACTGTCTCCTGTTTGGTGTAAGCACAGCTCCTCTTATTTACGAAAGCGGGGATTTTTATCAATAATATATTTAGACGATTTTCTGTTACTGGGCAAATCTTATCAGCAATGCCATAAAAATGTACAGGAAACAATTATTCTATTACAAAATTTAGAATAATATCTACAAAAAAAGTCAATTGATTCCCTCTCAACCATGCAGACTTTTAGGGTTTTACTATGTCAAACGAAATGTTATTGGAATTGCCTAAAGAAAAACCACATTCAAAATCGAAAGTCTTCGAAATTTAAATGTCGAAATTTAAGTGTCTTAAACACTTAAAATTCGACATTTTGCTTATTTATTTAGGATACTAACGTCTGCAAGCCATGCAGTAAAATATGGGTGGGTCTATACCAAAAACTTTGAAAGATCGAAATGCTTAGCACTTAGAGTAAATAACGATAACTATAATAGTGTTATGGAATTGGATACGGACAATGACGAGGATTTGTCCTGGTGGATGTATAATGTTATTAATGCAAAAAATGAAATAGGAGCCAAATGTTTTGATATTGAAATTTTTTCGGATGCTTCAAGGTCGGGTTGGGGCGCAGTTCACTTAGCTAAAAAAGTCCACGGCTACTGGACTACTTTGGAACAATCCTTTCATATTAATTATTTAGAGATATTGGCTGCGTTTTTAGGGTTGAAATGTTTTACTAATGATTTACGCAATATTAACATATTATTAAGAATCGACAATACAACCGTAATCGTTTACGTTTATATTGAATGGGGGGAACGCGTTATCTGAACTTCAGCAAATTGGTTAAAGAAATATGGCAATGGTGCGAAGTTCGTAATATTTATATATTTGCCTCATATATAAGGTCGTCTTGTAACACAGAAGCGGACACTGAGTCACACGAATTGAAAAACGAAACAACTCGAACTCGAAATCTGCATTTAGAGACATTATTTTGGAATTTGGTGTTCCGGAGATAGATCTCTTTTCGGATAGAAGTAATGCAAACGGCAAAAAAATTGTTTCATGGTTACGAGATCTAGATGCGATGTCAATAGACGCCTTTACCATATCTTGAAAACCGTATTTATTTTATGCTTTCCCTCCAGTTTTGGTCATAGGTCGGTTACTACAAAAAATATTTTGCGACATGGGCGAGAGGATAGTAGTTTTACCGTACTGTCCAACTCAGGCCTGGTACCCCCTATTTACCTCATTATTAGCTATGAAACCAATTTATTTCTATCCAGACCCTGATCTATTGTTTTCTTCTCACAGAAAACATCATCCGCTATGGAAAATTCTTACCCGGGTGGTAGGACACTTAGCAAGCAAGAATTCAAGGAAAGAGGCTTGTCCTCAGCGACGATAGATGTTTCCGTAAGTTAGGACTAGTATCATTCAATTTGTTACAAAAAAATAATTCTAGAAAAGTTGGTGCGATTACATTCTGAGGTGGGGGGTAAAGTAAAGTTCTACCATTACAAGACTATTTTAGATGTTACAGAAAACCCGTCCAATTAATATTAGAGGAGCTGCTTTTCCATCTAAGAGTTTTGCTGATTATTTAGAAACCGACGAAATTAAACACATCAAAGTAGTAACGACAACCCACAAGCTAATCGACAAATAGAACGTACTAATGGAAATTTGATTTTATCGCAACTGCCTGACTTAGACAAAATAAATGGAATGTCGCATTACCAAAAGTTAAGTTTGCAATAAATAACACATTATCGCATTCAATAGTAAATAGCCCCCATCAATCTTATTTTTCGGTATAAATAATAATAATAATGACCAATTAGATAGAACTTTTATCTAAATTCCGTGACTTTTATATATTATTATTCATAAAGTGTTAGGAAGTGATAGGTATCTTATTAGTGATATGGAAAGTTTCTAGGTGACACAAATATCTTATGAAAAGATTTGTAGCTGTAAAAATATGGGACTTTGGTTAAACTAGAAATTAGTTATGTTCCTTTGGTATTTAAGTTAAGTTTAAATTGTTACTTGAAACGTTCGAATGTCAGAATAGGACGAATTGTGGTGAAGTATTTTAAATTTAAATTTCTCGCATCCTGACTATGGGATCTCTCTAGAGATATTTGTGTTATTAAGGTTGAGATTAGAATAGAATAGAATAATACCTTTATTTTTAATAAAATTGTTACATAACACAAAATATAATACAATATATTGAATTGAAACAACGATATAAAAACACGTCCGAGAAAGAAAAGTAGAGAAAAAAAAGTTAGTACAATTTGTTTGTGGTACAACTGAGTATATTCTTTAGTTTTGTATATAATTAAAGTAGTCGCTTACTGAATATGGTTCTACATTTAAAATAAGATCGTAGACCTCTATTTGAATTTACTGAGATTGTTTATTATTTTTATTTCATTGGGTAGCTTATTAAAAAGTTTTAGACACATGTAGTGAGTATTTTTTTCAGTGATAGTAAGTGAATGTACAGGATATATATAAATATCATGTCGAGTATTGTGCTTGTTTGATTTTGAAAAACTACTGAAGTAATATTGGTGTTTGAAGTTAAAAAGTAGGCAATGATAGATGTATAAACCAAAGATTGTAGGAATATTATGTTTCTTAAAAATTCCTTTACACGATTGACGGTATTTTAACCCGAGAATAGTTCTAATAGCTATTTTTTGCAGGATGAATATTGAATTGATGTGTGAGCTATTACCCCACAGAGCAACTCCATACGACATGACTGATTGAAAACGGCGTAGTATACAACTTTTAGAGTTGTAATGTTTAATTGTTGCCTTAAGACGCGGAGTGTATAAATAATAAAATTTAACCGCCTGGATAAAGCATCGACTTGCGTGTACCCATTTAAGTTTTTATCAATAATAATTCCTAAGAATTTACAATGATTTTGTACGGGTATTTCACCACTAGGGATAGATATTTTATCCGGAGCTTTGTATGCTGAGTGACTCGTTTGAAAAATGGTACAATCAGTCTTTGCTCTATTCAGACATAGTTTATTATGTATACACCAATTTTCAATAATAGGCCAAACAATATTTGTCCTAGCACAAACGTGTTCTAGGGTCTTGCTAACAATCAAAAAATTACTATCATCAGCATAGTTATACTCTTTTATTTTGTTATCAGGAAGTATACATGACATATCATTTATGTAAATTACAAAAAAGATTGGTCCGAGTATGCTTCCCTGAGGTACTCCCATTTGTGGACACAGTTCCTCTGAAACAAAATTGTTGTCATTTACAGTTAAATGAACACTTTGGTCTCGGTTTTGCAAATAACTTTTTACGAATGCAAGCTGCTTGCCTCTGATTCCGTAATCACACAATTTTTGAAGCAACATTTCATGATCCACTGAATCAAAAGCCTTGGAAAAGTCCAGAAATAATCCAAGTGGTATTTCCTTCCTCTCCATGGCCTCCAAAATTGCTTGGGTAAATTCATAAAGTGCTGTTTCTGTATTTTTTCCTTTTATAAAGCCGTATTTTTTTAAAAAGCTCAATAATCTATTGCAAAATAGAAAGGGAAGGTGATTCTTCTTGAAACTCCATGAATTCGGAGATGGTGTACTGAAGTACGAGTGAAAGTCAATTATTCAAAAGGCAACAATACTTTTTAATATGTTCGACGCGTTTCGAGCTACAAGCTCATCATCAGGAAACAATTCTAAAAATTTATAAAGCAATGACCCATTTCGTAGGTCACGAGAGCGAACACACGTTTATTTTGGTTTCTCTCTGGCTTTCTTCGATATTTCTGGTCTTTCTCATGGTTTTATGCAATTTTTGTATATTCTATTGGGGTAGGCTCGTAGCATGTGTTGCTGAAATTCTGTACTTTTTGTTGTTTAGCATAGGTGCATTTTGTGGCATTTTGTGCATCTTTGATAAAATTAATTTATTTATTTCGTGGGAAGTTTTTTGTTTCGCGGCTTAGTTTTTGTGGCTCTAGGAATGTGTTTTATCTACTTGGTCGATTGTCTTCTTACAGGTCCGTATTGAATATATCTATTTCCAATTATGAGTGCCCCAAAGGGTGCTGAATCTAAATGTGGTGCTTGTCGTCGAAATAAAAATGAAGGGTTCATTGGCTGTGAAGGAGTTTGTCAAAGTTGGTATCACTTTACTTGTGCCAGCCTTACGGATGCTCAATTCAAATTTCTCGAAGCTAACAAAAATGTTTTCTATTTATGTAATTCTTGTAAATTAAATTGTCAAATGATGAACTCTGCATCTCTATCGAATGATATATCTTCAGCAATTAAAACAAGTATGCATGAGTTATATAAAAGCTTAGATGCCAAATTTGTTACAAAAATAGAAGAGCTTGAATCAAAACTGTTGTCTTATAAAAATGATGTAATTACTTATGTTGATGAAAAAGTCAACTTGAACACTGAGTCACTCCAAAATTTCGGTTCAAAATTAGATGAGTTAACACCCATTATCTCGGAAAATATACAATCTGTAGTTCTACCAAGAATTGATAATTTAGTTCCGCAAATCTCGAATTTTACTAGTCTGGTCTCTGACAATATAAAAACCAAATCATTTGCAGGTGTTGTCTCTAAACAAACATCTATTCTTATCAAACCTAAGAACACTTCTCAAACTAATTCTGTCACAAAAACTGATCTTATGTCGAATGTTAATCCAGATGTTAACAACTTATGTGTTTCAAATGTGAAGTCTACAAGCAACGGTGGTCTAGTAGTTAGCTATGAAAATAAAGATGATGCAAATAAATTTAAAAACCTAGCTGTTGAGAAATTATCCGATAAGTACAATGTTAAGGAAATTTCTAATCTTCATCCAAGAATTCGAATAGTGGGTTTATCGGAGGAACACTCTAAGGATAAAGTTTTGCAATGCTTGAAATTACAATGTTCTAAACTGATTGCCAACTTTGATGAAATTTCTTGTGTCGATGTGTCAGCTACAAAAAACAAATCCTCCGTTTACCAAGCGCTAATTCAGTTAGATACTAAGTCATACATACGTTTTCTTGAAGTAGGCACCGTTTTCTTAGGTTACGATGACTGCAAAATTTATGATGCCGTCGAAGTTCGACGATGTTATAAATGCTGTGCCTTTAACCACACTAGTAAATCTTGTAGGAATGAAACTGTTTGCCCTAAATGTTCAGAAAATCATGAGTCGAAAGCATGTGATGCTATTCTTTTAAAATGTGTTAGTTGTTTTCATGCCAGTCAGCTTAATCCTGAGATCAATTATGACCATGCTGTATGGGATCACAATAAATGTTCTACATACAAACATAAGCTATCACTGTTCAAAAATAGTGTTTTAAACTTAAAATAGCAAAAAATGACTAAACTCCAGCCAACTATTAAGTCACAAAAAAATGATTTATCAATTTACTATCAAAACGTCCGCGGGCTTAACTCCAAAACCAATCAACTCTACAATATTTCATCTGGTGGTAACTTACCCTATGACGTAATTGCATTAAGTGAAACATGGCTAAATTGTAGTACTTTTAACAATGAACTGTTTGACTCTAATTATGTCGCGCATAGAACTGATCGAGATCAAGTAGCTACTAACCGCACTAAAGGTGGAGGAGTTATGCTAGCCGTTAAAACTAAGTTTTCTTCAACAGCACTGAATGCCTATGATCTCTGTGAGTCGCTTAAACTTGTTAGGTTTATAGATTTATGTATGGTAAAAGTTCAATTTCCAAAGACTAAAATGTATATAATAGTCATTTATGTTCCGCCAAACACAAGCATTGAACATTACTCGCTTCTTTTTGATGGTTTGGAAACTCTGCATATACTATATGGCAGTCTTCTTACTATACTAGGTGATTTCAACATACCTGAATATAGCAGCACCAATTTAAATTCACAAAGTCTTAAAGTGTCTGAACTGCTAAACTTTTGCGATTTCTATCAACTACACCAAATAAACAATGTGTTAAACGTCAATAATCGATTACTTGATTTAGTATTACATAACATTGGTGAATGTACACTTATTAATGCTCTTGACATGTCTCTGCTTCCGGTAGATATGCATCATATACCTGTAGTAATATTTCTTAAGAAATTTTATGGTAACATATCCCAAACTACTCACTCCAACAAGCTATCATACAACTATAAAAAAGCTGATTTTGTATCACTATACGACCACTTTTTTCACATGGAATGGAATTCTCTTTATACATGTATTGATGTAAACACCGCGTGTGATATCTTGTATACAAAAATATATTCCGCATTCGAATTGTATATTCCCAAAAAAACAAAAATCTCTAAAAAACAATATCCTCCCTGGTTTGACAAACCAATTATATCTGATATTCGTCAAAAAAAGATATTATGGCGCAAATTTAATCGCACTAGTTGTCAAATTACTTTTAACGAATTTAAAATCCTTCGCTCTAAATTAAATAAGAACATAAGTATCGCTCATAAAAATTATCTTCACACTATAGAGACGAACATAAAATCCGATCCAGAGAAGTTTTGGTCATACTTAAAAGCTAAAAAAGAATGTAATAATCTTCCTATGAACATGATTTTTAATGATACGTCTCTTACGAATTCAGAAGAAATTGTTGAAGCGCTTGCTACATGTTTCAATTCTTCCTATTCATCTTCTTCTAGTGGTAAATCAAAACCAACAACGTCAAAATTGCCCAGTCGCTCTCTGAGTTCTTTTACAGTCGCACAATTCTCCGAAAACGAAACATTCGGTGCCATAAAAAAACTCAAGGATTCAATGACTACTGGTCCCGATTTGATACCTGCATTTATCATTAGAGATGCAGCCGCCATCTTTCAACAACCATTAACTTTTATTTTTAACTTAATACTTAAGACTAGTGAATTTCCCAGCAAGTGGAAAGAAGCAAGAGTATGTCCAGTTTTTAAAAAAGGCAACCAAAACGATGCTAAGAATTACAGGCCAATTGCAATTATATGTAATTTTTGCAAAATATTTGAAACTTTGCTACATAATCACATATTCTTTAACGTAAAAAACACACTTAGTTTACATCAACATGGTTTTATGAATAGTCGAAGTACTTGCACTAATTTACTGCACATAACGCAATTTATATCATCTGCATTTGACGATCATAATCAAGTTGACGTAATTTATACCGACTTTTCTAAGGCGTTTGATAGAATTGACCATGAAATACTTCTCTCCAAACTCGATAACTATGGACTATCTGACTCGCTTGTAAAACTTTTGCGCTCTTATCTCTTTGAACGAACACAATTTGTTGAATACTTGGGAGTGACATCCAATGCAATGCCTGTGGCATCTGGTGTGCCGCAAGGCTCTGTACTTGGACCGCTTCTATTCAATATATTTGTTAACGATATTACTGATGGAGTAGATTCGAGTTACCTACTTTATGCTGATGATTTAAAACTATTCGCTAGAATTGAAAATGTTGATGATTGCGTTCATCTTCAACATTGTCTAGAAAAAGTTAGTACCTGGTGCTCCATCAACAAATTGCCATTAAATCTGAGTAAATGTAACGTGATGTCTTTTAGCAAGAAACACTCGCCTATTATATTTTCTTATGAATTATCTAACATTCCCCTTCTAAGACCTGACACATTTGTTGATCTTGGTGTAACGTTTGACTCCAAACTATCGTTTAACAATCACATAATGTCAATTGTTTCATCAGTTCATCGAACTCTCGGATACATTCTTCGAAACGCCAAGGACTTTGTCGAAATTGACACATTAATTTTATTGTTTAATTCATTTATACGGTCTAAACTTGAATACTGCTCTATTATTTGGTGTCCCTCGTATCAAATCTATATAAATAAAATAGAAAACGTTCAGCGCAAATTTTTGAAAGCATTGGCATTTAAAATCGACCAAGTTTATCCAGTACAAGGAATCCAGCAAAATGTTCTGCTACAACGATTCAATCAACAGAATTTAGCAATTAGAAGACAGTGCCATTCAGTAGTATTTTTATTCAAAATAGTTAATGGTCTATTTGATGGCGGATTCACACTAGAAAACCTATCCTTTAATATTCCCAGATCCACTTCCCGACACCCACTAACGTTCTCATTAAAGACTCCCAGAACACGACTTTTAGATGATTCACCATTGTATAAAATGTGTACAAATTATCGACAAATAAAGGATCTTGACATTTTTTGCAGTACCATTCAGCAAATAAAACATGCTTTTTCTGTTGTTGGTATTTAGTAATTATTATTATTATTTATTATTATTATTATTATTATTATTATTATAATTATTATTATTATTATTATTATTATTATTATTATTATTATTATTATTATTATTATTATTATTATTATTATTATTATTATTATTATTATTATTATTATTATTATTATTATTATTATTATTATTATTATTATTATTATTATTATTATTATTATTATTATTATTATTATTATTATTATTATTATTATTATTATTATTATGTTATTTTCTCGGTTATTCATATTCTATTTTTTTATATAGTATATATTCCTGATATTTATGTATAATATCAGTTTCTAATGTTTAACGTTCCTATCCTTTACTTGGCGTAAGCTGTTGGGTAGTGTAAATAAATAAATAAATAAATAAATAAATAAATAAATAAATAAGAGAGAAAAATTACTATGTTTAAATTTAACGAGTGGAAAATTCCATTACTTACAACGATTGTTAAATTACAAAAAGGTAAATAAGAAGATTATTTTGAGCATCACAATTGAGGACAGCAAATTCGCTGGCAACATCACAAGTTTTAGATTGAAAACAGTAGTTTGAAAGCCTAATTAGCCATAACAGAAGGCCATTTTAATTAGTCAGGTTTGAAGCGGTATTTTGAAGGCACAATATCAATATCAAAATCACTTAAAACTAGACATAAACCGGTTGCAACAGTTACAATTTAAAATTACAATTTAAAATTAAGTTTAATTTTAATAAATTTGATTAAAATTAATAAATAATTAAATTAATTAAAAAACGCGACCAGCGCGTGGTCTGACTAGGAATCTTTGGTTAAGTTCTGTGACGGAAGGTGAGCGAGAACATTTGACGTGCTGTTTTGTTGCGCGGAAGGCGCCAAATTCGAATTTGTGGATTGATTCAAGTTCATTGTAAGGACATTAGAAATTTCTGGTTGCATATAGTTGAGCATCGTAAAATCTTTATCGGTCGAGAATTTTAGAATTTCTAGGTTCTCCAAAATTGTAAGTTTCGAACCCTTGTTCATTACATGTAATATGATGAAATTATTTTCGTCGTTCGCGTCAAACGAATGATTGAATTCTCTTAGGTGTTTACCAAAATATGACTTATCGTTGTCAATCGCATTTTTTGATCTTAAGTGTTTTTTAATTCGAGTGCCGAAGGGCCTACCGGACTGTCCTATATAACCTGCATTGCAAGAATTGCATTTTAGTAAATAAACTCCACTATTGTCCATTTTTTTGTTTTTATCTTTTATTTTCGAAAAAAGTGATTTGATTGTGAAAAGCGGTTTAAAAGCACATTTAATTTGCACTTCATGTAAAGCAAACGATATTTTGTCTGAAATCTCTCCGAAATAAGAAAACGATTTGTAGGCTTCTGAATTAATTTCTGAAGTAGTTGAACTTGGGAAAGCCTGGTCGGTAAGCCTCAAAAAAGATTTTTTTGAAATAAGTCCTTTTTGAAAAACTCTTTGCCCAAACTAACGGCTTACCTATGGGTTCTCCTTTATCACCGTACTTATCGGAACTTTTCATGCAATGGTTTGAGGAAAAAATTTTCAATTCAAACTGTAAACACGTGGGTAAAATTAAATTTTGGTACAGATATGTCGACGACATTTTAATCGGTTGGAACGGTTCAAAGGACGAAGTACTTGATTTTCTGCAATTCATTAACGAGATTAATTTAGACATAAAGTTTACGGTTGAATTTGAAATTGATTCATCTATTAATTTTCTTGATTTGAACCTTAGGAGAATAGGCAACAAAATTGAATTCGACATTTTTAGGAAACCTTCCCAAACTAATAACACTATTCCAATAGATTCATGCCACCCCATGAGCCATAAGCTCGCAGCGTTTTATTGCTACATAAACAGACTCTTCAACACACCAGTATCAACTTTTAATTTCAAAAAAGAGGTTGGGATCATAAAACAAATCGCTGTGGCCAATGGTTACAAACCGGTGTTGATAGATAAACTTATTTCAAAAAAATCTTTTTTGAGGCTTACCGACCAGGCTTTCCCAAGTTCAACTACTTCAGAAATTAATTCAGAAGCCTACAAATCGTTTTCTTATTTCGGAGAGATTTCAGACAAAATATCGTTTGCTTTACATGAAGTGCAAATTAAATGTGCTATTAAACCGCTTTTCACAATCAAATCACTTTTTTCGAAAATAAAAGATAAAAACAAAAAATTGGACAATAGTGGAGTTTATTTACTAAAATGCAATTCTTGCAATGCAGGTTATATAGGACAGTCCGGTAGGCCCTTCGGCACTCGAATTAAAGAACACTTAAGATCTAAAAATGCGATTGACAACGATAAGTCATATTTTGGTAAACACCTAAGAGAATTCAATCATTCGTTTGACGCGAACGACGAAAATAATTTCATCATATTACATGTAATGAACAAGGGTTCGAAACTTACAATTTTGGAGAACCTAGAAATTCTAAAATTCTCGACCGATAAAGATTTTACGATGCTCAACTATATGCAACCAGAAATTTCTAATGTCCTTACAATGAACTTGAATCAATCCACAAATTCGAATTTGGCGCCTTCCGCGC
Source organism: Cryptophagus acutangulus (assembly GCA_963556235.1). NCBI lineage: Eukaryota > Metazoa > Arthropoda > Insecta > Coleoptera > Cryptophagidae > Cryptophagus > Cryptophagus acutangulus. Next base: position 29,074 of record CAUVYR010000046.1, read on the forward strand.
AACAAAACAGCACGTCAAATGTTCTCGCTCACCTTCCGTCACAGAACTTAACCAAAGATTCCTAGTCAGACCACGCGCTGGTCGCGTTTTTTAATTAATTTAATTATTTATTAATTTTAATCTAATTTATTAAAATTAAACTTAATTTTAAATTGTAATTTTAAATTGTAACTGTTGCAACCGGTTTATGTCTAGTTTTAAGTGATTTCGATATTGATATTGTGCCTTCAAAATACCGCTTCAAACCTGACTAATTAAAATGGCCTTCTGTTATGGCTAATTAGGCTTTCAAACTATTGTTTTCAATTTAAAACTTGTGATGTTGCCAGCGAATTTGCTGTCCTCAATTGTGATGCTCAAAATAATCTTCTTATTTACCTTTTTGTAATTTAACAATCGTTGTAAGTAATGGAATTTTATTCACAATTGTTATTGTAATGTTGTGATTACCAACGATTTAGAGGTCGGGAAGTTGAACATTACATACCTAGGTTCGTAATACTGTCAAATAATAAATATGATTGTTTGACACTTGCAACAGTAGAATTTACACAAGTATTTAATGTATTTCGCTATTTCCACACTTTTAATTACATTTAAAGATTAATCTAGTCCAACAGCACAACAAATTAATGAACTATCGTAAAAAACAACACGCAACCCTGTATTTTTGTTTTGAACTGGAGTTTTGACAACTGCAATTTCACTCCAGATTTGCTGATCGAAAAGTGCATTTCCACCACGGTCGAAAATGTGCTTTTATTCATACATTTTTAATTATTTTTTTGATAATAAATTGTTTGATTGTGAATAAAATAGTATACATACCTCGGTGGGAATTTCATTACAGCCTCGCGCTTATATCTGACCTCGAGGCTTCGCCTCTCGGTCAGATATTAGCCCTCGGCTGTAATGAATATCATTCCCAACTCGGTTGTAATATACTATTCCACTCGTTAAATTTAAACATAGTAATTTTTCTCTCTTATGCTTTATAAATTTTTAGAATTGTTTCCTGATGATGAGCTTGTAGCTCGAAACGCGTCGAACATATTAAAAAGTATTGTTGCCTTTTGAACAATTGACTTTCACTCGTACTTCAGTACACCATCTCCGAATTATTGCAAAATAGTTTTTCGAAGATTTTAGAAAAGGAAGTAAGCAGACTGATCGGCTGATAATTACCGAGATCTGAAGGATCACTTTTCTTGTAGAGTGGCTTTATGATTGCTTTTTTCAAAGTGCTTGGGAATGTTCCCTCTTTGAAGGAATTATTTAAGATGTGACCTAATGGTTTTGAAACAATCTGAATAGATTTCTTTATGACAGACATTGAAATTTCATCATATCCCACGCTATTTTTATTTCTAAGAGATTTTACTACAGACAGAATTTCAATTTCTGTAATATCGAACATAAAGAAAGTATTTACTGACGAATCCGGGTTTTTATAAGTGGAGGTTTGACTTTTTGGCAAATTTTTGCGAAGATCAGCTGCAGCATTTGTAAAGTTTTTTGCAAATTCATTTACCAGAGTTTGTGGATTACCATCTGGAATTTTAGGTTTATAATCCTTTTTGCCAGTAATAATTTTAACTTCATCTCCTACGGTTTTGGAGATATTTTGAGACTTGATGTAAATGTTTCTGTTTTCCATCAATTATTGCACCATGGTATGCTTTCTTTAGTTTTTTGTAAGTTTTATTGAATTCCGGATTTACTACTCTTAAAGTATCAGCTATATCAAGTAAAGATTTGATATTTTTTATTACTGGTGTATTATAACAACGTTTTTTGTTTTTTGGAGTATTTTTTGTGCATTTTAACGGAAAGTGCTTATCATGAAGATTTTTGAAAGTCGTGTGAAAATATTCCCATTGAGCGTTTATATCTTCATTAGAAATACTAAACAAGTATTTCTAGTCTACATTTGTTAGATCATTTAGAAAATTGGACATACTACTGTCAGTAATAGAGCGAATAAATTTTTTGGCCTTCGGTGGCAAATTGACATTTAAGTTAAACGTACAAATTTGAGCCAGGTGATCTGACAGATGAGATTGTATTATTATTGTTTTAGCATTTACATCATTGGTTAAAATATTATCTAAGCATGTTTTTGAGTTATTTGCCACTCGCTCAGGTTCTCGCACCGTTATGTGAATATTGAAACTTTCTAATATTGAAAAAAATATGTTTGTGTATTTATCTTTTGTTAAGATATTAAAGTTGAAGTCGCCAGAAATATAATAAAGCACATTTAAATGTAAAAGAATTTGTAGTACTTGTGTAAGTTTTTCAAAAAAGAGATCTACGTTAGTGGAGGAAGGTGCTCTATACAATGATAAAATAATAACTTTTTGTTCATCGATATCAACTTCTACAGCTGAACATTCAAAAATATAACTTAAGCTAAGTGCTGTAATGTCTGTTCGTTCTTTGCATTTTAATATCTCAGAGCAATATAATGCCGTCCCCCATATCCTTCTGGGCGACAATACGACGACGCTAGTGTGAAACCTGGTATTACATAGGCAGTTAGTTCTGAATTTTTCTTCCAATGTTCAGATAAGGCGATGAATTGACATTTTTCTTTGTTAATGAAATCTTCCAATCTATTGCGAGAGTTACTAATGGATTGTATATTTTGGTGAAATAATAATAATAAGTTAGTTAATTTTTTTTTGGTTCCGGTTTTTGTAGTCGGAATAAAAAATTATTACTTCTTACTCTTTTGGGCCACAATGTAGGTACCTTCACATCGTCGAGTTGTTCATATATTACAGTGACCTTAAATGAAGAGTACTCTTCTGGTCGGTTTGACACGAGTTTTTGACACTTAAAGTTCTTAAAGTTATGTTTTTGTAGATGATCTTCAATAGTTTTTTCTGTCACATCCGGATGTAGCTTGCATATATGGAGATGAGCGTATTCGACAATGCCTTTCAATTCATCAGTCTGAGATTCAGCTGAACCTATAATTCCGGTTACTTTGCGCCTATTCTTCCGAGCTACTGTAGTAAATTCTTGTCCACCTGGTTGGTTTTTTGGTTTAATGTTATTTGATGTAGATTGAAATTGTGTTTTGTCTGTATTTATGATGTTTTGAATATCGTTGTTAACTGACATGACACTTTGCATAATTTTACTTTGAGCGTTTTCCAACACTTTCACATTTTGCACTTTTCTTCCAGAATCACTAGCTGAAGTTTCTTTGTTAATTTTTCTATCGGTGTTTCTACGATTTTGTAATTGCTTTGCAGATCGAGCAGCGTCATTGTAGCCCATAGATGTGTGTGCTGCGGGTTCAATCTCTGTTGAATTGGGTTTTATAGAATTTTGAAGTAAGATCTCATTTTCTGACTTCACTACTTTATCTTTCAATAAAAGTATGTTTTCTTTCAGTATTGAGTTCTTATCTTTAATTTCTTCATTCAATTCTATAAGTAAATTATTTTTTTCTGTTATATAGTTACTCGTTTCTAGTAAGTTCTTTACTTTCGGAGTGCAGCTTTCGCAGAACCATAGAATGTTTCCATCTTGGTAAGATTTCACGGTACTATATTTTACTTGTCCGCATTGTGGATGTACTTTATTTTTGCAGTAGTGGCAAATTATCCACTTAGTCGAAACCAAGAAATTGTTTTGGCAAATTAGACAATCATTCACCATTTTTACCGAAAAGTATTTTGTTTACGATATTTACAAGCATTTATTTGAACGTAGATAAAATAGGTGAACAAGAGTTCCTATCACTTCAAAAGTGAATTTGTTGTCACCGTTTAGCCGATAGCACTTTTTTCTAACCAAATTATTTTACAGTTTTAATACTTTTGGATTATAATTGTTCAAATTACGCACAGTTGCAGATATTAAATTAATTTCATCACAACCGATTGGCAGAACATTAATTTATCCACATTTTGATATAAGTTTTAGGTTTGTTGTTTGAGTTTTTCCGAGATAAAATTTTCTTTTAGCGAGAGCGATTGTCAAACGTGTGAACTTTATGACATTCGATAGTATGTCGATGAAGGTAGAACGCATTTTCGTTTTTTGATTACAATAGAATAAAATATAACGATCCGGCGCCAAATTATTTTAAAGTGGTTGTTTCCACTATTTCGACAATAGCTTAGTGGAGAAAGTCCTCAGGGATTTTATAGGAGCAAAGAGAAAATGATACTACAAGTTAACAATTTGCAGATATACTCAATATCAAAAAAGTAATATACTTAACGAAACTTAACAATCATATGTTACAGTCTATTATTACAAACAATTTGGGTTAAACATAATGAAAAATTGGTGTTGAGGGGTTTTGTGGGGCTCCAATATGAGAGCTCGCGTTAAGCGCTGCACGCAAGATTCACGGCTGGCGGGACTGGGCAATTGAAGTCCGAGCGACTCGGGGATACTTGGAGGGAACGAAAGACCCTTGGGTAGTCTTGGGTAATATTAAGGGGGCGAGAGAACCTCGTGGGACGTAGTATTGAGGTTAAGTTTACCGGCGGCAGAGTCGCGGTAGAAAGAGCGAGATGTAAGTTGAGTGTTTACAGCGTTACAACATAGAAACAGGTAAGGGCAACACAGGCAAGAGCCGGAAATTAAAAAAACCCCTTTGGGCAAAAAAGGCAAAATGTAATAAATACCTTGGGGATTTCTAAAGATGACATATATGCCCCCTGGAAACTCGGCTAGTGCGCACGACATGAACGCTCTCTTTTAAAGAGGGCAGAACGCCGCTGGGGGAATAAAATGTTCAGAGCTTATTGTCGGGGCCGATCTGCGCATGAACACGTCCGGCAATTGTACCCGACGCCTCCACACTCCTGGCAAAAAACCATTGCATACCCGCGGCAATTTCCCTTCTTGTGACCTAGCCCACCACAGCGCCAAGGGACCCATGGGTCATTAATGAACATGTAAGTCTCTGGCGGCTCAATGCTCTTTGGCTTCACCAATAGAGGCCGATGGAGAGGGGTGTGTTGCTCCTGGTGGCCGGGCGTGGTTGATGGCGGATAGCCGGGTCGACCATCAATGCCATCAATGCCCCCTTTCTACCGGGGAGATAGCTTTTGGTCCACCGTATACGGGCCTAAATACTTCGGCGCCAGTTTTGCCGCAAATCCTTAATGTGCCGACGACAAAAGATGTTCCGCTTTCATAACTCTATCTCCAATGTGGCAACGCCATTCTCACCGTCGGAGATAATAATGGCGGCATTGGGTGATAAAGGCCTGAGATAAACTCACCCTCACCAGTTGAAAGGTTTCCTGCAATTTCTTTATTCTATTAGTTCGTCCCGTGATAGCTTAGCTAGGGTATTCTTCTCCCTCTTTGGGCAGCTCGCCCTGTGCATTGATTCCATTAGGTATCGCGAGTTCTCGTCCAAAGTTTATAAAGGCGGAACTGAATCCGGTTGATTCTTGACGAGCACTGTTGATGGCCATTAGAAATGCTGGCAGATGAGTATCCCAAGTACGATGATCCTGTTCACAATACTATACGATCATGGTCTTTAATGTCTTGTTTGCACGTTTGACCGGATTTGCCTGAAGTGTATAAGGGGGCGTTAATTGGTGGGTGATTCTTAGGTCCTTCGTCAATTCAGTAAATGTTCGACTCGTAAATTGTGCACCGTTATCACTGGTGATTACTCGTGGTTACCCAAAGACGGTAATTACCCCATCAAAAAGTTTCTGAGCGACGGCGAAAGCAGTGGCAGTGTGTAAAGGGGCACAATGAACCCATGTGGTAAATCGATCCTGACTCACCAACAAAAAGTTATTCCCCTTGTGAGATCGGGGAAGTGAACCTACTAGATCAATACTGACACTACGCCAAGGTTTACGATTAGGGGTAGGTTGCATTTTTTCAGGCAGTTGCTGCGATTTCTAAATCGTTGGCAGTTATTGGAGATCCCAAAAATGACAATAAAGTTTACCATCCCGAATGCAATAATCCGAAGAGTCTGCAGGATTCCGTTTTTTCGGCCAACTTTCGTACATAGGTACCAGGAGCAAGATTTGGTTTCTGTAATCGTACAGAATATTGCAGGTAATGTCGACCCTGCGGGTAAGGGTCACGTAAAAGGGCGTCAGCTACATGATTTGACGATCCTCTACGATATTTGATCTCAAAATCGTATTGTTGGAGGAATATGCTCCAGCGAGCAAGTCGTCCAATGGGGCTCTTAATCGACTGGAACTATCAAAGAGATTGGTGGTCGGTGATTACTGTGAATCGGTACCCCTCCAGATAAGGTCGCATTTTTTCAATTCCCCAGACTATGGCAAGACACTGCTTCTCTGTAACGGAATAGTTTCTATTGGCGGCAGTCAAGGTTTGACTTGCATAGGCAATAATATGTTCATCGCCGTCTGCATCCTGCGTCAAAGCTACGCCTAGGCCACTAGCAGAAGCGTCGGTCGGTAGCACGAATGTTTGGATAAAATCGGGGCAGGTCAATACCGGGGTTGTGTAAGTAGATGTTTAAGGTTTGAAAACCCTTGTTGCTGGAGTTCTCCCCTATTCCATTGTTGGCCCTTGTGGAGGTGATGAGTCAAAGGGGCGGCTTTTTCGGCAAAGTCGGAAACAAAACGCCTATACCATGACACTACTTTTTAGAAACAGTGTTTTAACGTTATGAAGAGTATTAAGCTGGATGATACTTTCCACTTTGTCAGGGTCGGTAGCAATACCTCGACCAGTGACAACATGGCCCAAGTATTTCAATGATTTTTTTACAGAAATCACGCTTCTCTGGATTGAGTTGTAAATTCGCCGTGCGCAATTTGTCAAACACAGCTCGTAAGTTGTCCAAATGTTCTTCAAAACTCTTGCCAAGAATAATAATATCGTCCAATATGCGAAAGTTATATATTTAAAGGAAGCGATGGACTTTTTAAAGATATACTTTTATTAAAGTTTACAGTATTGAGTAAGAACATAAAGTGAAGTTATCTAAAGAAACAAATTAATATATATTGAGTAAATTGCTGATCCGGCTATACCATGTGAATGTAATATGAATTATTGTTTTAACATTACATAGGCAGGATATAATATTGCATCTCCCTCCATTAGATCGAGACTCCGGTGAGATTTAGATTTTGATGTCGTTGAGATTTACATTTACTGGTTCTTCAGGTTTCCTTTTGATTCTGTTTTTTAACAGTTTGAATATTATGAAGATTGCTGAAAAACTCAAAATTAAATACAAAATGATAGTTCCCGAAATGTGCCATGAATTTATATTGGTGCCATCTTGTAGGAGTTCAATTGTTTGTTGAGGATTATTTAATTTGGCTAGAAATATAGGTTTTAAATCTAAATTTATTTTCTTGATTTTTGATACGGAATTTGTAGTATCAATCTTGATGTCCTCTAATATTAAAGGCTGCCCTGTGGCGTTATTGTTGAATAGTAGTTTCTGGTTTTCAACAAAATATTGGCAATTTTGATGGTCGTTGAACAACAATATTCCTCGAATCTTCTGTGTTGATTTGGCTAATTCACAATTTGATTTGAAATTAACTGGTGTTGGAAAAGCTCCTAAATATTGGTTGGTTTCTGGTATGAATTCTAGTATTGGTTGTAATGGGAGTTGTTGGTGCACACAATTTTTCACATCATTATCAATTAAAATGTTTCTTTCACATGAAATATTTTGATAAGTTCTTGTATCTTTTAGACATAAAAATCGATTTTGAATTTTGTCACAAATATCGGAAAGAGCAACTACTCCAGATTCAGATTTCAATGCATAACGAGTATTTGGTATGATTGTTTGATAATTTATTGAAGGTACTGGTAGAAAATAGTACATGTTGTAATTAATTTCTTCAAATAATGGCATTAAAAGTGTATAAATAATTTCTGTATTTTTTATGAGACATGATGGTTTAATAATCATTTTATAGTATTGAATTGTTTCTAACGAGATTTCAAATGGCAATTTCTTTGGGTAAAACTCGGATATTCTTTTTAACTCAAACAACAATTCGGAATTTGTTATTATGCTAGGGTGAAGTGTTTTTAATTGACAAAAGGTTAACGAATTTTCAATGTCTTGAAAAATATTGAAAATTATTTGGAGTATATTAATAAATTGATTTAATGTATCTTTGGCACACAAAACGTGCAGATGCGTTGCTTGTTCGTCGAGAACTGATTCAAAGTAATTGATTTTTGTAACTATTAGTTCTTCGTTGTGTTTAATATTTTTAATGGTTTCATTAAATTGTTTAATTATTTCATTATTAATTGAATATTGGTTGTTAATTTGCTGAGCTATGTTGTGTTGATTTTTCTTAATTAATTCGATTGAATTTTTTAAATTTTCGCCATCGGTTACATCTAAGTTACCTGTAAGTTGTTTGATTATATAGCCAATTCCGTTTACAAGTCCCCGTTTACTTTGCCTTTGTTTTGCAAAAGGATTAATTTTTTCTTCTATTAAACTTACTTTGTAATTTATTATTTTATAGTAATTAATTAGTTGGGTAGAATATACTTTATCTGAATCCGTTTTATTCTTAAATATTTCGACCTGTTGTTTAATGTTGTTGTATTGGAAAAGTAGATCAGAAAGTTCGAAATAATATATGAATAAGTGCGATGTTTCCTGCATTTTTGCATCGCCTAGATATATTGGAAGTATGCCAGGGTTATGCGTTATGTCTCTTTCTGTTGTGATTTTGGTGCCGTAGCAGATAGCAAAGAAGAGGAAGTACCTGGAATAGGAGATTTTTTCTTATTAGGGCGTTTTATATTATCTATATGTAATTTGCTGAATTTTCGACCGGTTTTGGATTTTGGTATTTCGGGGCGTATAGTTTTTCTAGCAGTGTTAATAGTTAATATTTTTTCTTTTTTAAATCGATTTCTTTGTTTTGACCGAAAATTACTTTTGATGAAAACATTTTCGGGTAAATCTGGGATATCTTCCCTTTTTTCATTCAATTTAGAAATCGTGTTGTCTTTATTTTCTCTTAGTTGATTATTTATTTGAAAGTATAAAATTTTTAGTTTTTCTTTATGAGTTTGTATGTAATTGTTAGTTAAGTGTGTTTCTAAGTTAATGTCCGGATTTTCCTGCATATCAAAATTTAGTATACTAAAAGGTGTTAATTTTGTTGTTGAATGAATTGAATTATTATAAGCTATAAGAGCATATAATACTTTTAGATCGATAGAATCTTTTTTAAATTCGTTTCTATTATTTAATAAATTCAAATGTTGTAGGAAGGTGCAATGAAATTTTTCAATTAAACCATTGCTAGCGGGGTGGTGAGGACTACAAAAATGTGATTCAATTTTGTGTAATTTTAAAAATTCATTTACAAGTCCATTATCAAATTCAGGCCCATTATCAGTAACAATAAGGTGGAGAATTGAGTGATGTGTAAAGTAATGAAGAAGTTTTTTTGTAATTTCGATAGCTTGCATGCTTTCAAGTAAGTAAACTTGAGCATATTTACTGAACGCATCTATGATAGTTAAAAATTTGTTACTATCATATTTTAGAACATCCAAATGTACAATTTCAAAAGGTTTGGATGGTGTTGGGGTGATATTAAATTTTAATTTTAACGGCTTCCTATCATATTTTACAAGTTTGCAAATGTCGCATTGATTAATGTATTCTTGAATATTTATCTGCATATTTGGCCAATAATATATTGATATTAATTTTTGGTGAGTTTCATTTATGCCTCTATGATTTGATTTGCCTTCGTGATAGTTTCTGATTTTTTCTTGTTGTTCGTCCACTAGTTCGATATCTTCAAGTATTTTTGAACATTTTTTAAATTTGATCGCATTGTTAAAATGATGTTGTAAAACTCTATTAACTTTATAAAATAGGTCTTGGGATTTGAAATGGCAAGAATAAGATATATTTGGAACAATATATGTTTTTAAGAAATTTATAAGGTCTTGTACCGTATTGTCTTCAGAGATTTGGACTATGTAACGTATTTTAGAATTGTTGAATAGATATTTAATTTCAGGTTGAAGGGGATTTGTTTTTACTGAGACAAATTTTATTTGGTTTTTCCCAAAGTTTATGGGATCTTCAGATATTGGAATTTCGAGTATAGGATTTTCCAAATTTGTATGAACTGTAATGTTGTCATCGTTTATTTCATCTAAACTTGGATCGTTTACATCAGGGGGTTCTGCAATAAGAGATTCGTTTATTTCTTGATTTTTTGACAATCCTTCTATATAGTTGAATACAGGTTTATATGTATCATCTATTGTCGTAATATTTAGATTTGGTAATCTTGATAAAGCGTCGGCGTTAGCATTTAGTTTCCCTTTTTTGTAACAAATTTCGTAATCAAATTCTTCGAGGCGCAAACGCCAACGAACTAATTTTGAGTTGGGTTCTTTCATGAGCATGAGCCACTGCAGCGGTTTGTGATCGGTTACTATTTTAAATTTCCGCCCGTACAGATATGGACGAAAGTACTTCGTAGCCCAAACAATCGCAAGAAGTTCTTTTTCGATCGTTGGATAGTTAGTTTCATGGTCATTAAGTGTACGTGAAGCATAGGCGAACGGAAGATCCGATCCTATTGTTCCTTGGGACAATATAGCTCCAATAGCGTAATCGCTAGCATCTGTGGTTAGAACGAATGGATTTTCGAAATTTGGGTATCTTAAGATTGGGTTATTTGTAAGTAAGTTTTTGCAAAGTTCAAAACATTTTATATAATTTGTGTCATTAGTGTTAATAGTACTACCCTTTTTTAATTTTGTTGACATTGGTTTTGTTAATTTGGCAAAGTTTTCTATAAATTTTCGATAGTAGCTTAACAATCCGAGAAATCCTTTAAGTTGTTTACTAGTTTTTGGTATGGGATAGTTTAATATAGCCTGAATTTTTTCGGGATTTGGTTTGATTCCTTCTGGTGTTATAATATGCCCTAAATACTTTACCTCTTTTTGAAGAAATTCACATTTATCTAATTGTATCTTGAAATTGTATTTTCTTAACCGTTCGAATACAACAGTTAGTTTTTCAATATGCTCCTGAAGGGATGTGGAAAAGATAATTATATCATCTACATACACTATGCAGGATTCGTTTTGAATTCCTCGTAATACATTGTCCATAGCACGTTGAAAGGTGCTCGGTGCGTTTTTTAAACCGAATGGCATTCTAACAAATTCATAGTGGCCATTTTCCACTGTGAATGCGGTTTTATGAATATCTTCAGGATTCACCTCGATTTGGTGAAATCCTGACGCAAGGTCTAGAGTCGTGAAGTATTGGCTCCGTCCTAATTTGTCAAGTATCTCATTTATGTTTGGTATAGGGTATCTATCGTCAATGGTTTGTTCATTCAGTTTCCTGTAGTCTATAACAATCCTCCATTTCTTTTTGCCAGAAGCATCTAATTTTTTTGGTACTATCCATATAGGTGACGAGAAAGGGGATTCAGAATGACGAATTATTCCTTGTGTTAACATATCATTTATTTGGGATTGGACTTCTTGTTTGTGTATATATGGATATCGATAGGTTTTACTGTATATTGGTGCATCATTTTTAAGTTTAATATTATGTTTTACTGTGTTTGTAAAACTTAATAGTTTGTTTTCAGAATGAAATATGTCATGATACTCTTTTAACGTTTTTGATATTTTCACTCTTTCTTCTATATTACAATGATTTAGTCGAATTTTATTTGGATCGAACGTGAATTCGGGACATTCAAGATTATTTAAAGATATATTAAATTTTTCTTCTGGAATAACTTGAAATGGTTTCGACAGGTCTACAGACATTTTTTTATCTGTAGGGTTAATAATGGAAGTAAAAGCAGAACTATCTTCGACATTAATTAGGCATTCTGGTATTTCTAAATCAAGATATTTTTGGCGAGGTAGCAGAGCTATCCCCTTTTTTGTATTGGCGATCAATATTTTTACTTGTTGTTCACAATTGGGTTCTACCATTATAGAATTGTTGGAATTCGCTAATTTTTGAAATTCCATTTTTATTTTTGTTTTTGGTAATATCAGTTCATTAGAATTTAAGTTTATGTTTGCGTTTAGTTGTTTGAGCATATCTACTCCTATTAAACAATCGAAATACTTGTGAAATTTGAAAATATGAAATTTGATTAGACAATTTGTTGTATTAAATATAGGAGCACAAGGTATGGTTATGCTATACTTTTCGTTGCTAGAGCCATGAGCCGTTGAAATTACATACGGATCATTTTTTATAAATTTTCGAAAATTGTCTTGAGCTATTTGAGGGTTAATAAAAGATTTTGTAGATCCCGTATCAATTAAGCATTTTAATTTTAGGTTTTTAAATGGAATGATAATGAACGGCAGTTCTGATTTATTGTTATCGATGTTTAATAATTCGGTTGTTGGCTTTCGTTTTCCGAGGCAATCTGGCCTAAAAAATCACCGTCGTCGTATTGGATTGTATTTGATTCATCCTGATTATTGGTAGAATCTTCTTGATTAAAATTATGTAGCTCTTCACTTTGCCATCTATTACGAGACTCGAAATTTGGTCTAAATTGCGATCTGTTTGCGGTTTGATTCGGCATTGTGTTTCTCGTAGAAACGCTCATAGGAATCGGTTTATTAGGTACAAAATTTCGATTGGGTCTGAAAACGTTAGAGTTCTGATTTTGATTTTGAGGAGTAAATCTATTGTTGTGTGGTATAAATCTCGAACTTGAAGCCCTTGGTTCGTTATTAAAAGCTCTATTTTGGAAGTTATTAAATGGTTTATTTCTAACAAACTCTTTGTTAATTGTTTGTGAATATTTTGAATCATTTATATTAAAATCATTGGTCAATATATGCAGTGCTTCACTAAGCGATTGAGGGTTTCGCGTACTTAAGTAATCTCCTGAAGGATTATTTAAGTGCTTCAATAAGACTCTAAGAGCCATGTTCTGGGAGAAAGTAGTGAGGTTTAATATTTCAATATCTGATTGTGAATGTGTTTTAATATAAGATGTTTGCAAGTTTAAATTATCTTGTATCTTGTTGAAAAATTCTAATGGTTTTAAATTACCTTGTTTTAGATTACATAACTCTGAGGTTAAAGTTTGATGATCACGTTTGTCGGCATACGTAGCAAGCAACGCATCTTTTAATTGTTGCCAAGTTTGAATATTATAAGATGCAATATTAGCAGCGGCATCACCTTTAATTTTATTTTTAATCGATGTGATTAACAAAACATTTTGAAAATCGCCAGCATTCTGAACATTATAATAATGTGTTATTAGGGCTTCGCTTGAAGTAACAAATTCCGTTAGCGTATTTGGCTTTCCAAAAAATTCCGGAACTATGCTTAAATGCTCTATTTTAAAATCAGGTCGTGCCATTGTTGAATTTGTATTTTCAAGTTCAATTAAATCGCCTAGTAAATTATTAGATTCGCGATTTTCTGAGTTAATTTGTAAATTTGACAATCTCGATAAAAGTTCGGGGATGTCAAGGTTTGAACTTTCTGCAGGAATTTGGTTATGCCTATATCCTGGGCTTTGACTCTCTGAATCTGAATTAGAAGAATCAATTCTAGACATTTATGACTTACCAAACCGATTGCATTGTTTCTAACTCCCTTCGAAAGGTCCGGGCTGCTTGGCTAGGAGGTCCTTTGAATTGTAGAACCGTTTTTTTTTTTTTTCGCGAAGGGTTACTCAATTCACCACTTCTGGATTATTTAAAAGTTCTGTCCACAAGGTCGCTTTCACAGGCAACGATGAAGTTTTATGAAAAGTCCGTGGACTAAACCAGGTTTCACAAACACTTTTTTTGGATTTTGTAGAAATCGTTTGAAGTATAAAAATACGCCAATTATCGCGGTAAAGGTCACTATTTTTATTTTTATAGGTTTACCGGATTTGATAATTGTAACGATTATCCTACCGACTGCGCCAGTTATATATTTAAATGAAGCGATGGACTTTTTAAAGATATACTTTTATTAAAGTTTACAGTATTGAGTAAGAACATAAAGTGAAGTTATCTAAAGAAACAAATTAATATATATTGAGTAAATTGCTGATCCGGCTATACCATGTGAATGTAATATGAATTATTGTTTTAACATTACATAGGCAGGATATAATATTACACGAACGCATTTAGTTTCATATCGGGGCCTATATGGGAGTCAAGCAAACGTTGAAACGTGGCTGGAGCAGAATGTAGGCCATTGGACATTGCTTTGAACTGAAATAGTCCGCGCCCCGGCACGGTAAAGTTTGTAATAAGGGAACTGTCAGGTGTGAACGGGATTTTAAAATAGCCCCGATTAAGGTCGATACTGGAGATATACCGAGCCTCTCTCAGTTTATCCAAGATGCTATTAATAAAAGGCAAAGGGTATGCATCCTTCATGGCTACTTCATTCACCTTGCAAAAGTTAACGCAGAACCTTGGTATGCCGTTCTTTTTCCGCACAATGACTACTGGCCTACTCCATGCGCTGGAGGAGGGTTAGATTACTCCTTGTGCAAGCATCTCATCTACTTCTGTGTTGATGATCTCTTGCACTTTGGGTTTTTGATTACAATAGAATAAATTAAAACTATTTTATTTTACCAAATTTTACCAAATTATTTTAAAGTGGTTGTTTTCTATTGCGAGGATAGCTTAGTGGACAAAATCCCAGGGATTTTATAAGAGCAAAGGGAAAATAATACTACAAGTTAACAATTAGCAGATATACTCAATATCAAAAAATGTAATATACTTAATGAAACTTAACAATCCTATGCTACAGTCTATTATCATAAGCAAAGATCACAAATTAATGGTCGTGCCACTTGGGCTGAACATAAAGTAAAATAGGTGTTGAGGGGTTTTGTGGGGCCCTATTAAGGGAGCTCGCGATAAGCTCTTCACGCAAGGTTCACGGCTGGCGGGACGGGGCAATCGAATTCCGAGCGACCCGGGGATACTTGGGGGAAAGAAAGACCCTTGGATGGTCGTAAAATTAAGGAAGCGAGAAAACCTATTGGTACGTAGCATTGAGGTTAAGTGGACCGGCAGCAAAGTCGCGGTAGAAATGACGAAATGTAAGCTGAGTGTTTACAGCGTTACAACACAGAAAATGTAAACAGAGGGTTGCGGAGAGCTCATTAAGGGCGGTAGGTCAAATTTGGTACTTACAGCAAAACTTTCTTACAAATTCATCAAAAGCACTTGTTGGCACTCTCGACGGTTGAGCACTCACTCCCTAACCAACCTGTTTTTATCTCTCTCTTTCCTTCTTTCTTGACTGTTTTGTTGGTAGTCTACCAGTAACGATCTTTGTTACACATTTTTAGTAGG
>CAUVYR010000047.1:0-15000 GCA_963556235.1 Cryptophagus acutangulus
GAAAAGTCACATTTTACATGCCAAAATTAGAAAAATAAATAAATAAATAAATAAATAAATAAATAAATAAATAAATAAATAAATAAATAAATAAATAAATAAATAAATAAATAAATAAATAAATAAATAAATAAATAAATAAATAAATAAATAAATAAATAAATAAATAAATAAATAAATAAATAAATAAATAAATAAATAAATAAATAAATAAATAAATAAATAAATAAATAAATAAATAAATAAATAAATAAATAAATAAATAAATAAATAAATAAATAAATAAATAAATAAATAAATAAATAAATAAATAAATAAATAAATAAATAAATAAATAAATAAATAAATAAATAAATAAATAAATAAATAAATAAATAAATAAATAAATAAATAAATAAATAAATAAATAAATAAATAAATAAATAAATAAATAAATAAATAAATAAATAAATAAATAAATAAATAAATAAATAAATAAATAAATAAATAAATAAATAAATAAATAAATAAATAAATAAATAAATAAATAAATAAATAAATAAATAAATAAATAAATAAATAAATAAATAAATAAATAAATAAATAAATAAATAAATAAATAAATAAATAAATAAATAAATAAATAAATAAATAAATAAATAAATAAATAAATAAATAAATAAATAAATAAATAAATAAATAAATAAATAAATAAATAAATAAATAAATAAATAAATAAATAAATAAATAAATAAATAAATAAATAAATAAATAAATAAATAAATAAATAAATAAATAAATAAATAAATAAATAAATAAATAAATAAATAAATAAATAAATAAATAAATAAATAAATAAATAAATAAATAAATAAATAAATAAATAAATAAATAAATAAATAAATAAATAAATAAATAAATAAATAAATAAATAAATAAATAAATAAATAAATAAATAAATAAATAAATAAATAAATAAATAAATAAATAAATAAATAAATAAATAAATAAATAAATAAATAAATAAATAAATAAATAAATAAATAAATAAATAAATAAATAAATAAATAAATAAATAAATAAATAAATAAATAAATAAATAAATAAATAAATAAATAAATAAATAAATAAATAAATAAATAAATAAATAAATAAATAAATAAATAAATAAATAAATAAATAAATAAATAAATAAATAAATAAATAAATAAATAAATAAATAAATAAATAAATAAATAAATAAATAAATAAATAAATAAATAAATAAATAAATAAATAAATAAATAAATAAATAAATAAATAAATAAATAAATAAATAAATAAATAAATAAATAAATAAATAAATAAATAAATAAATAAATAAATAAATAAATAAATAAATAAATAAATAAATAAATAAATAAATAAATAAATAAATAAATAAATAAATAAATAAATAAATAAATAAATAAATAAATAAATAAATAAATAAATAAATAAATAAATAAATAAATAAATAAATAAATAAATAAATAAATAAATAAATAAATAAATAAATAAATAAATAAATAAATAAATAAATAAATAAATAAATAAATAAATAAATAAATAAATAAATAAATAAATAAATAAATAAATAAATAAATAAATAAATAAATAAATAAATAAATAAATAAATAAATAAATAAATAAATAAATAAATAAATAAATAAATAAATAAATAAATAAATAAATAAATAAATAAATAAATAAATAAATAAATAAATAAATAAATAAATAAATAAATAAATAAATAAATAAATAAATAAATAAATAAATAAATAAATAAATAAATAAATAAATAAATAAATAAATAAATAAATAAATAAATAAATAAATAAATAAATAAATAAATAAATAAATAAATAAATAAATAAATAAATAAATAAATAAATAAATAAATAAATAAATAAATAAATAAATAAATAAATAAATAAATAAATAAATAAATAAATAAATAAATAAATAAATAAATAAATAAATAAATAAATAAATAAATAAATAAATAAATAAATAAATAAATAAATAAATAAATAAATAAATAAATAAATAAATAAATAAATAAATAAATAAATAAATAAATAAATAAATAAATAAATAAATAAATAAATAAATAAATAAATAAATAAATAAATAAATAAATAAATAAATAAATAAATAAATAAATAAATAAATAAATAAATAAATAAATAAATAAATAAATAAATAAATAAATAAATAAATAAATAAATAAATAAATAAATAAATAAATAAATAAATAAATAAATAAATAAATAAATAAATAAATAAATAAATAAATAAATAAATAAATAAATAAATAAATAAATAAATAAATAAATAAATAAATAAATAAATAAATAAATAAATAAATAAATAAATAAATAAATAAATAAATAAATAAATAAATAAATAAATAAATAAATAAATAAATAAATAAATAAATAAATAAATAAATAAATAAATAAATAAATAAATAAATAAATAAATAAATAAATAAATAAATAAATAAATAAATAAATAAATAAATAAATAAATAAATAAATAAATAAATAAATAAATAAATAAATAAATAAATAAATAAATAAATAAATAAATAAATAAATAAATAAATAAATAAATAAATAAATAAATAAATAAATAAATAAATAAATAAATAAATAAATAAATAAATAAATAAATAAATAAATAAATAAATAAATAAATAAATAAATAAATAAATAAATAAATAAATAAATAAATAAATAAATAAATAAATAAATAAATAAATAAATAAATAAATAAATAAATAAATAAATAAATAAATAAATAAATAAATAAATAAATAAATAAATAAATAAATAAATAAATAAATAAATAAATAAATAAATAAATAAATAAATAAATAAATAAATAAATAAATAAATAAATAAATAAATAAATAAATAAATAAATAAATAAATAAATAAATAAATAAATAAATAAATAAATAAATAAATAAATAAATAAATAAATAAATAAATAAATAAATAAATAAATAAATAAATAAATAAATAAATAAATAAATAAATAAATAAATAAATAAATAAATAAATAAATAAATAAATAAATAAATAAATAAATAAATAAATAAATAAATAAATAAATAAATAAATAAATAAATAAATAAATAAATAAATAAATAAATAAATAAATAAATAAATAAATAAATAAATAAATAAATAAATAAATAAATAAATAAATAAATAAATAAATAAATAAATAAATAAATAAATAAATAAATAAATAAATAAATAAATAAATAAATAAATAAATAAATAAATAAATAAATAAATAAATAAATAAATAAATAAATAAATAAATAAATAAATAAATAAATAAATAAATAAATAAATAAATAAATAAATAAATAAATAAATAAATAAATAAATAAATAAATAAATAAATAAATAAATAAATAAATAAATAAATAAATAAATAAATAAATAAATAAATAAATAAATAAATAAATAAATAAATAAATAAATAAATAAATAAATAAATAAATAAATAAATAAATAAATAAATAAATAAATAAATAAATAAATAAATAAATAAATAAATAAATAAATAAATAAATAAATAAATAAATAAATAAATAAATAAATAAATAAATAAATAAATAAATAAATAAATAAATAAATAAATAAATAAATAAATAAATAAATAAATAAATAAATAAATAAATAAATAAATAAATAAATAAATAAATAAATAAATAAATAAATAAATAAATAAATAAATAAATAAATAAATAAATAAATAAATAAATAAATAAATAAATAAATAAATAAATAAATAAATAAATAAATAAATAAATAAATAAATAAATAAATAAATAAATAAATAAATAAATAAATAAATAAATAAATAAATAAATAAATAAATAAATAAATAAATAAATAAATAAATAAATAAATAAATAAATAAATAAATAAATAAATAAATAAATAAATAAATAAATAAATAAATAAATAAATAAATAAATAAATAAATAATAGCTATTTATGCAACCAGTTAGGAAATGCATTTTTTTGTGTAACGAGCGGATTTCTGCGGGACGAGCGCAGCGAGTTCTGCAAAATAACGCGAGTTACACAAAATAGCATTTCCTAACATGTTGCATACAAGATTTTTTCTAATTTTTACAAAAACCTTCTCAAAAAAGAGTTTTTTAAACTTATGATATTAATAATTTAGTGAATTTTATCAAAACAAGTAGGCTTTATTCGGAACTTTTCATCACCAGTTGTGAAATATTTTTCATTACATCACCAGTTGCGTAAAATGTGCCGTTTGCCAACTACAATCGATTTTGAAAAGTCACATTTTACATGTCAAAATTAGAAAAATAAATAAATAAATAAATAAATAAATAAATAAATAAATAAATAAATAAATAAATAAATAAATAAATAAATAAATAAATAAATAAATAAATAAATAAATAAATAGATAAATAAATAAATAAATAAATAAATAAATAAATAAATAAATAAATAAATAAATAAATAAATAAATAAATAAATAAATAAATAAATAAATAAATAAATAAATAAATAAATAAATAAATAAATAAATAAATAAATAATAGCTATTTATGCAACCAGTTAGGAAATGCATTTTTTTGTGTAACGAGCGGATTTCTGCGGGACGAGCGCAGCGAGTTCTGCAAAATAACGCGAGTTACACAAAATAGCATTTCCTAACATGTTGCATACAAGATTTTTTCTAATTTTTACAAGAACCTTCTCAAAAAAGAGTTTTTTAAACTTATGATATTAATAATTTAGTGAATTTTATCAAAACAAGTAGGCTTTATTCGGAACTTTTCATCACCAGTTGTGAAATATTTTTCATTACATCACCAGTTGCGTAAAATGTGCCGTTTGCCAACTACAATCGATTTTGAAAAGTCACATTTTACATGCCAAAATTAGAAAAATAAATAAATAAATAAATAAATAAATAAATAAATAAATAAATAAATAAATAAATAAATAAATAAATAAATAAATAAATAAATAAATAAATAAATAAATAATAGCTATTTATGCAACCAGTTAGGAAATGCATTTTTTTGTGTAACGAGCGGATTTCTGCGGGACGAGCGCAGCGAGTTCTGCAAAATAACGCGAGTTACACAAAATAGCATTTCCTAACATGTTGCATACAAGATTTTTTCTAATTTTTACAAGAACCTTCTCAAAAAAGAGTTTTTTAAACTTATGATATTAATAATTTAGTGAATTTTATCAAAACAAGTAGGCTTTATTCGGAACTTTTCATCACCAGTTGTGAAATATTTTTCATTACATCACCAGTTGCGTAAAATGTGCCGTTTGCCAACTACAATCGATTTTGAAAAGTCACATTTTACATGCCAAAATTAGAAAAATAAATAAATAAATAAATAAATAAATAAATAAATAAATAAATAAATAAATAAATAAATAAATAAATAAATAAATAAATAAATAAATAATAGCTATTTATGCAACCAGTTAGGAAATGCATTTTTTTGTGTAACGAGCGGATTTCTGCGGGACGAGCGCAGCGAGTTCTGCAAAATAACGCGAGTTACACAAAATAGCATTTCCTAACATGTTGCATACAAGATTTTTTCTAATTTTTACAAGAACCTTCTCAAAAAAGAGTTTTTTAAACTTATGATATTAATAATTTAGTGAATTTTATCAAAACAAGTAGGCTTTATTCGGAACTTTTCATCACCAGTTGTGAAATATTTTTCATTACATCACCAGTTGCGTAAAATGTGCCGTTTGCCAACTACAATCGATTTTGAAAAGTCACATTTTACATGCCAAAATTAGAAAAATAAATAAATAAATAAATAAATAAATAAATAAATAAATAAATAAATAAATAAATAAATAAATAAATAAATAAATAAATAAATAAATAAATAAATAAATAAATAAATAAATAAATAAATAAATAAATAAATAAATAAATAAATAAATAAATAAATAAATAAATAAATAAATAAATAAATAAATAAATAAATAAATAAATAAATAAATAAATAAATAAATAAATAAATAAATAAATAAATAAATAAATAAATAAATAAATAAATAAATAAATAAATAAATAAATAAATAAATAAATAAATAAATAAATAAATAAATAAATAAATAAATAAATAAATAAATAAATAAATAAATAAATAAATAAATAAATAAATAAATAAATAAATAAATAAATAAATAAATAAATAAATAAATAAATAAATAAATAAATAAATAAATAAATAAATAAATAAATAAATAAATAAATAAATAAATAAATAAATAAATAAATAAATAAATAAATAAATAAATAAATAAATAAATAAATAAATAAATAAATAAATAAATAAATAAATAAATAAATAAATAAATAAATAAATAAATAAATAAATAAATAAATAAATAAATAAATAAATAAATAAATAAATAAATAAATAAATAAATAAATAAATAAATAAATAAATAAATAAATAAATAAATAAATAAATAAATAAATAAATAAATAAATAAATAAATAAATAAATAAATAAATAAATAAATAAATAAATAAATAAATAAATAAATAAATAAATAAATAAATAAATAAATAAATAAATAAATAAATAAATAAATAAATAAATAAATAAATAAATAAATAAATAAATAAATAAATAAATAAATAAATAAATAAATAAATAAATAAATAAATAAATAAATAAATAAATAAATAAATAAATAAATAAATAAATAAATAAATAAATAAATAAATAAATAAATAAATAAATAAATAAATAAATAAATAAATAAATAAATAAATAAATAAATAAATAAATAAATAAATAAATAAATAAATAAATAAATAAATAAATAAATAAATAAATAAATAAATAAATAAATAAATAAATAAATAAATAAATAAATAAATAAATAAATAAATAAATAAATAAATAAATAAATAAATAAATAAATAAATAAATAAATAAATAAATAAATAAATAAATAAATAAATAAATAAATAAATAAATAAATAAATAAATAAATAAATAAATAAATAAATAAATAAATAAATAAATAAATAAATAAATAAATAAATAAATAAATAAATAAATAAATAAATAAATAAATAAATAATAGCTATTTATGCAACCAGTTAGGAAATGCATTTTTTTGTGTAACGAGCGGATTTCTGCGGGACGAGCGCAGCGAGTTCTGCAAAATAACGCGAGTTACACAAAATAGCATTTCCTAACATGTTGCATACAAGATTTTTTCTAATTTTTACAAGAACCTTCTCAAAAAAGAGTTTTTTAAACTTATGATATTAATAATTTAGTGAATTTTATCAAAACAAGTAGGCTTTATTCGGAACTTTTCATCACCAGTTGTGAAATATTTTTCATTACATCACCAGTTGCGTAAAATGTGCCGTTTGCCAACTACAATCGATTTTGAAAAGTCACATTTTACATGCCAAAATTAGAAAAATAAATAAATAAATAAATAAATAAATAAATAAATAAATAAATAAATAAATAAATAAATAAATAAATAAATAAATAAATAAATAATAGCTATTTATGCAACCAGTTAGGAAATGCATTTTTTTGTGTAACGAGCGGATTTCTGCGGGACGAGCGCAGCGAGTTCTGCAAAATAACGCGAGTTACACAAAATAGCATTTCCTAACATGTTGCATACAAGATTTTTTCTAATTTTTACAAGAACCTTCTCAAAAAAGAGTTTTTTAAACTTATGATATTAATAATTTAGTGAATTTTATCAAAACAAGTAGGCTTTATTCGGAACTTTTCATCACCAGTTGTGAAATATTTTTCATTACATCACCAGTTGCGTAAAATGTGCCGTTTGCCAACTACAATCGATTTTGAAAAGTCACATTTTACATGCCAAAATTAGAAAAATAAATAAATAAATAAATAAATAAATAAATAAATAAATAAATAAATAAATAAATAAATAAATAAATAAATAAATAAATAAATAAATAAATAAATAATAGCTATTTATGCAACCAGTTAGGAAATGCATTTTTTTGTGTAACGAGCGGATTTCTGCGGGACGAGCGCAGCGAGTTCTGCAAAATAACGCGAGTTACACAAAATAGCATTTCCTAACATGTTGCATACAAGATTTTTTCTAATTTTTACAAGAACCTTCTCAAAAAAGAGTTTTTTAAACTTATGATATTAATAATTTAGTGAATTTTATCAAAACAAGTAGGCTTTATTCGGAACTTTTCATCACCAGTTGTGAAATATTTTTCATTACATCACCAGTTGCGTAAAATGTGCCGTTTGCCAACTACAATCGATTTTGAAAAGTCACATTTTACATGCCAAAATTAGAAAAATAAATAAATAAATAAATAAATAAATAAATAAATAAATAAATAAATAAATAAATAAATAAATAAATAAATAAATAAATAAATAAATAAATAAATAAATAAATAAATAAATAAATAAATAAATAAATAAATAAATAAATAAATAAATAAATAAATAAATAAATAAATAAATAAATAAATAAATAAATAAATAAATAAATAAATAAATAAATAAATAAATAAATAAATAAATAAATAAATAAATAAATAAATAAATAAATAAATAAATAAATAAATAAATAAATAAATAAATAAATAAATAAATAAATAAATAAATAAATAAATAAATAAATAAATAAATAAATAAATAAATAAATAAATAAATAAATAAATAAATAAATAAATAAATAAATAAATAAATAAATAAATAAATAAATAAATAAATAAATAAATAAATAAATAAATAAATAAATAAATAAATAAATAAATAAATAAATAAATAAATAAATAAATAAATAAATAAATAAATAAATAAATAAATAAATAAATAAATAAATAAATAAATAAATAAATAAATAAATAAATAAATAAATAAATAAATAAATAAATAAATAAATAAATAAATAAATAAATAAATAAATAAATAAATAAATAAATAAATAAATAAATAAATAAATAAATAAATAAATAAATAAATAAATAAATAAATAAATAAATAAATAAATAAATAAATAAATAAATAAATAAATAAATAAATAAATAAATAAATAAATAAATAAATAAATAAATAAATAAATAAATAAATAAATAAATAAATAAATAAATAAATAAATAAATAAATAAATAAATAAATAAATAAATAAATAAATAAATAAATAAATAAATAAATAAATAAATAAATAAATAAATAAATAAATAAATAAATAAATAAATAAATAAATAAATAAATAAATAAATAAATAAATAAATAAATAAATAAATAAATAAATAAATAAATAAATAAATAAATAAATAAATAAATAAATAAATAAATAAATAAATAAATAAATAAATAAATAAATAAATAAATAAATAAATAAATAAATAAATAAATAAATAAATAAATAAATAAATAAATAAATAAATAAATAAATAAATAAATAAATAAATAAATAAATAAATAAATAAATAAATAAATAAATAAATAAATAAATAAATAAATAAATAAATAAATAAATAAATAAATAAATAAATAAATAAATAAATAAATAAATAAATAAATAAATAAATAAATAAATAAATAAATAAATAAATAAATAAATAAATAAATAAATAAATAAATAAATAAATAAATAAATAAATAAATAAATAAATAAATAAATAAATAAATAAATAAATAAATAAATAAATAAATAAATAAATAAATAAATAAATAAATAAATAAATAAATAAATAAATAAATAAATAAATAAATAAATAAATAAATAAATAAATAAATAAATAAATAAATAAATAAATAAATAAATAAATAAATAAATAAATAAATAAATAAATAAATAAATAAATAAATAAATAAATAAATAAATAAATAAATAAATAAATAAATAAATAAATAAATAAATAAATAAATAAATAAATAAATAAATAAATAAATAAATAAATAAATAAATAAATAAATAAATAAATAAATAAATAAATAAATAAATAAATAAATAAATAAATAAATAAATAAATAAATAAATAAATAAATAAATAAATAAATAAATAAATAAATAAATAAATAAATAAATAAATAAATAAATAAATAAATAAATAAATAAATAAATAAATAAATAAATAAATAAATAAATAAATAAATAAATAAATAAATAAATAAATAAATAAATAAATAAATAAATAAATAAATAAATAAATAAATAAATAAATAAATAAATAAATAAATAAATAAATAAATAAATAAATAAATAAATAAATAAATAAATAAATAAATAAATAAATAAATAAATAAATAAATAAATAAATAAATAAATAAATAAATAAATAAATAAATAAATAAATAAATAAATAAATAAATAAATAAATAAATAAATAAATAAATAAATAAATAAATAAATAAATAAATAAATAAATAAATAAATAAATAAATAAATAAATAAATAAATAAATAAATAAATAAATAAATAAATAAATAAATAAATAAATAAATAAATAAATAAATAAATAAATAAATAAATAAATAAATAAATAAATAAATAAATAAATAAATAAATAAATAAATAAATAAATAAATAAATAAATAAATAAATAAATAAATAAATAAATAAATAAATAAATAAATAAATAAATAAATAAATAAATAAATAAATAAATAAATAAATAAATAAATAAATAAATAAATAAATAAATAAATAAATAAATAAATAAATAAATAAATAAATAAATAAATAAATAAATAAATAAATAAATAAATAAATAAATAAATAAATAAATAAATAAATAAATAAATAAATAAATAAATAAATAAATAAATAAATAAATAAATAAATAAATAAATAAATAAATAAATAAATAAATAAATAAATAAATAAATAA
This sequence comes from Cryptophagus acutangulus, assembly GCA_963556235.1. Lineage (NCBI taxonomy): Eukaryota > Metazoa > Arthropoda > Insecta > Coleoptera > Cryptophagidae > Cryptophagus > Cryptophagus acutangulus. Next base: position 10,942 of record CAUVYR010000047.1, read on the forward strand.
ATAAATAAATAAATAAATAAATAAATAAATAAATAAATAAATAAATAAATAAATAAATAAATAAATAAATAAATAAATAAATAAATAAATAAATAAATAAATAAATAAATAAATAAATAAATAAATAAATAAATAAATAAATAAATAAATAAATAAATAAATAAATAAATAAATAAATAAATAAATAATAGCTATTTATGCAACCAGTTAGGAAATGCATTTTTTTGTGTAACGAGCGGATTTCTGCGGGACGAGCGCAGCGAGTTCTGCAAAATAACGCGAGTTACACAAAATAGCATTTCCTAACATGTTGCATACAAGATTTTTTCTAATTTTTACAAGAACCTTCTCAAAAAAGAGTTTTTTAAACTTATGATATTAATAATTTAGTGAATTTTATCAAAACAAGTAGGCTTTATTCGGAACTTTTCATCACCAGTTGTGAAATATTTTTCATTACATCACCAGTTGCGTAAAATGTGCCGTTTGCCAACTACAATCGATTTTGAAAAGTCACATTTTACATGCCAAAATTAGAAAAATAAATAAATAAATAAATAAATAAATAAATAAATAAATAAATAAATAAATAAATAAATAAATAATAGCTATTTATGCAACCAGTTAGGAAATGCATTTTTTTGTGTAACGAGCGGATTTCTGCGGGACGAGCGCAGCGAGTTCTGCAAAATAACGCGAGTTACACAAAATAGCATTTCCTAACATGTTGCATACAAGATTTTTTCTAATTTTTACAAGAACCTTCTCAAAAAAGAGTTTTTTAAACTTATGATATTAATAATTTAGTGAATTTTATCAAAACAAGTAGGCTTTATTCGGAACTTTTCATCACCAGTTGTGAAATATTTTTCATTACATCACCAGTTGCGTAAAATGTGCCGTTTGCCAACTACAATCGATTTTGAAAAGTCACATTTTACATGCCAAAATTAGAAAAATAAATAAATAAATAAATAAATAAATAAATAAATAAATAAATAAATAAATAATAGCTATTTATGCAACCAGTTAGGAAATGCATTTTTTTGTGTAACGAGCGGATTTCTGCGGGACGAGCGCAGCGAGTTCTGCAAAATAACGCGAGTTACACAAAATAGCATTTCCTAACATGTTGCATACAAGATTTTTTCTAATTTTTACAAGAACCTTCTCAAAAAAGAGTTTTTTAAACTTATGATATTAATAATTTAGTGAATTTTATCAAAACAAGTAGGCTTTATTCGGAACTTTTCATCACCAGTTGTGAAATATTTTTCATTACATCACCAGTTGCGTAAAATGTGCCGTTTGCCAACTACAATCGATTTTGAAAAGTCACATTTTACATGCCAAAATTAGAAAAATAAATAAATAAATAAATAAATAAATAAATAAATAAATAAATAAATAAATAAATAAATAAATAAATAAATAAATAAATAAATAAATAAATAAATAAATAAATAAATAAATAAATAAATAAATAAATAAATAAATAAATAAATAAATAAATAAATAAATAAATAAATAAATAAATAAATAAATAAATAAATAAATAAATAAATAAATAAATAAATAAATAAATAAATAAATAAATAAATAAATAAATAAATAAATAAATAAATAAATAAATAAATAAATAAATAAATAAATAAATAAATAAATAAATAAATAAATAAATAAATAAATAAATAAATAAATAAATAAATAAATAAATAAATAAATAAATAAATAAATAAATAAATAAATAAATAAATAAATAAATAAATAAATAAATAAATAAATAAATAAATAAATAAATAAATAAATAAATAAATAAATAAATAAATAAATAAATAAATAAATAAATAAATAAATAAATAAATAAATAAATAAATAAATAAATAAATAAATAAATAAATAAATAAATAAATAAATAAATAAATAAATAAATAAATAAATAAATAAATAAATAAATAAATAAATAAATAAATAAATAAATAAATAAATAAATAAATAAATAAATAAATAAATAAATAAATAAATAAATAAATAAATAAATAAATAAATAAATAAATAAATAAATAAATAAATAAATAAATAAATAAATAAATAAATAAATAAATAAATAAATAAATAAATAAATAAATAAATAAATAAATAAATAAATAAATAAATAAATAAATAAATAATAAATAAATAAATAAATAAATAAATAAATAAATAAATAAATAAATAAATAAATAAATAAATAAATAAATAAATAAATAAATAAATAAATAAATAAATAAATAAATAAATAAATAAATAAATAAATAAATAAATAAATAAATAAATAAATAAATAAATAAATAAATAAATAAATAAATAAATAAATAAATAAATAAATAAATAAATAAATAAATAAATAAATAAATAAATAAATAAATAAATAAATAAATAAATAAATAAATAAATAAATAAATAAATAAATAAATAAATAAATAAATAAATAAATAAATAAATAAATAAATAAATAAATAAATAAATAAATAAATAAATAAATAAATAAATAAATAAATAAATAAATAAATAAATAAATAAATAAATAAATAAATAAATAAATAAATAAATAAATAAATAAATAAATAAATAAATAAATAAATAAATAAATAAATAAATAAATAAATAAATAAATAAATAAATAAATAAATAAATAAATAAATAAATAAATAAATAAATAAATAAATAAATAAATAAATAAATAAATAAATAAATAAATAAATAAATAAATAAATAAATAAATAAATAAATAAATAAATAAATAAATAAATAAATAAATAAATAAATAAATAAATAAATAAATAAATAAATAAATAAATAAATAAATAAATAAATAAATAAATAAATAAATAAATAAATAAATAAATAAATAAATAAATAAATAAATAAATAAATAAATAAATAAATAAATAAATAAATAAATAAATAAATAAATAAATAAATAAATAAATAAATAAATAAATAAATAAATAAATAAATAAATAAATAAATAAATAAATAAATAAATAAATAAATAAATAAATAAATAAATAAATAAATAAATAAATAAATAAATAAATAAATAAATAAATAAATAAATAAATAAATAAATAAATAAATAAATAAATAAATAAATAAATAAATAAATAAATAAATAAATAAATAAATAAATAAATAAATAAATAAATAAATAAATAAATAAATAAATAAATAAATAAATAAATAAATAAATAAATAAATAAATAAATAAATAAATAAATAAATAAATAAATAAATAAATAAATAAATAAATAAATAAATAAATAAATAAATAAATAAATAAATAAATAAATAAATAAATAAATAAATAAATAAATAAATAAATAAATAAATAAATAAATAAATAAATAAATAAATAAATAAATAAATAAATAAATAAATAAATAAATAAATAAATAAATAAATAAATAAATAAATAAATAAATAAATAAATAAATAAATAAATAAATAAATAAATAAATAAATAAATAAATAAATAAATAAATAAATAAATAAATAAATAAATAAATAAATAAATAAATAAATAAATAAATAAATAAATAAATAAATAAATAAATAAATAAATAAATAAATAAATAAATAAATAAATAAATAAATAAATAAATAAATAAATAAATAAATAAATAAATAAATAAATAAATAAATAAATAAATAAATAAATAAATAAATAAATAAATAAATAAATAAATAAATAAATAAATAAATAAATAAATAAATAAATAAATAAATAAATAAATAAATAAATAAATAAATAAATAAATAAATAAATAAATAAATAAATAAATAAATAAATAAATAAATAAATAAATAAATAAATAAATAAATAAATAAATAATAGCTATTTATGCAACCAGTTAGGAAATGCATTTTTTTGTGTAACGAGCGGATTTCTGCGGGACGAGCGCAGCGAGTTCTGCAAAATAACGCGAGTTACACAAAATAGCATTTCCTAACATGTTGCATACAAGATTTTTTCTAATTTTTACAAGAACCTTCTCAAAAAAGAGTTTTTTAAACTTA
>CAUVYR010000047.1:20000-35000 GCA_963556235.1 Cryptophagus acutangulus
TTTACATGCCAAAATTAGAAAAATAAATAAATAAATAAATAAATAAATAAATAAATAAATAAATAAATAAATAAATAAATAAATAAATAAATAAATAAATAAATAAATAAATAAATAAATAAATAAATAAATAAATAAATAAATAAATAAATAAATAAATAAATAAATAAATAAATAAATAAATAAATAAATAAATAAATAAATAAATAAATAAATAAATAAATAAATAAATAAATAAATAAATAAATAAATAAATAAATAAATAAATAAATAAATAAATAAATAAATAAATAAATAAATAAATAAATAAATAAATAAATAAATAAATAAATAAATAAATAAATAAATAAATAAATAAATAAATAAATAAATAAATAAATAAATAAATAAATAAATAAATAAATAAATAAATAAATAAATAAATAAATAAATAAATAAATAAATAAATAAATAAATAAATAAATAAATAAATAAATAAATAAATAAATAAATAAATAAATAAATAAATAAATAAATAAATAAATAAATAAATAAATAAATAAATAAATAAATAAATAAATAAATAAATAAATAAATAAATAAATAAATAAATAAATAAATAAATAAATAAATAAATAAATAAATAAATAAATAAATAAATAAATAAATAAATAAATAAATAAATAAATAAATAAATAAATAAATAAATAAATAAATAAATAAATAAATAAATAAATAAATAAATAAATAAATAAATAAATAAATAAATAAATAAATAAATAAATAAATAAATAAATAAATAAATAAATAAATAAATAAATAAATAAATAAATAAATAAATAAATAAATAAATAAATAAATAAATAAATAAATAAATAAATAAATAAATAAATAAATAAATAAATAAATAAATAAATAAATAAATAAATAAATAAATAAATAAATAAATAAATAAATAAATAAATAAATAAATAAATAAATAAATAAATAAATAAATAAATAAATAAATAAATAAATAAATAAATAAATAAATAAATAAATAAATAAATAAATAAATAAATAAATAAATAAATAAATAAATAAATAAATAAATAAATAAATAAATAAATAAATAAATAAATAAATAAATAAATAAATAAATAAATAAATAAATAAATAAATAAATAAATAAATAAATAAATAAATAAATAAATAAATAAATAAATAAATAAATAAATAAATAAATAAATAAATAAATAAATAAATAAATAAATAAATAAATAAATAAATAAATAAATAAATAAATAAATAAATAAATAAATAAATAAATAAATAAATAAATAAATAAATAAATAAATAAATAAATAAATAAATAAATAAATAAATAAATAAATAAATAAATAAATAAATAAATAAATAAATAAATAAATAAATAAATAAATAAATAAATAAATAAATAAATAAATAAATAAATAAATAAATAAATAAATAAATAAATAAATAAATAAATAAATAAATAAATAAATAAATAAATAAATAAATAAATAAATAAATAAATAAATAAATAAATAAATAAATAAATAAATAAATAAATAAATAAATAAATAAATAAATAAATAAATAAATAAATAAATAAATAAATAAATAAATAAATAAATAAATAAATAAATAAATAAATAAATAAATAAATAAATAAATAAATAAATAAATAAATAAATAAATAAATAAATAAATAAATAAATAAATAAATAAATAAATAAATAAATAAATAAATAAATAAATAAATAAATAAATAAATAAATAAATAAATAAATAAATAAATAAATAAATAAATAAATAAATAAATAAATAAATAAATAAATAAATAAATAAATAAATAAATAAATAAATAAATAAATAAATAAATAAATAAATAAATAAATAAATAAATAAATAAATAAATAAATAAATAAATAAATAAATAAATAAATAAATAAATAAATAAATAAATAAATAAATAAATAAATAAATAAATAAATAAATAAATAAATAAATAAATAAATAAATAAATAAATAAATAAATAAATAAATAAATAAATAAATAAATAAATAAATAAATAAATAAATAAATAAATAAATAAATAAATAAATAAATAAATAAATAAATAAATAAATAAATAAATAAATAAATAAATAAATAAATAAATAAATAAATAAATAAATAAATAAATAAATAAATAAATAAATAAATAAATAAATAAATAAATAAATAAATAAATAAATAAATAAATAAATAAATAAATAAATAAATAAATAAATAAATAAATAAATAAATAAATAAATAAATAAATAAATAAATAAATAAATAAATAAATAAATAAATAAATAAATAAATAAATAAATAAATAAATAAATAAATAAATAAATAAATAAATAAATAAATAAATAAATAAATAAATAAATAAATAAATAAATAAATAAATAAATAAATAAATAAATAAATAAATAAATAAATAAATAAATAAATAAATAAATAAATAAATAAATAAATAAATAAATAAATAAATAAATAAATAAATAAATAAATAAATAAATAAATAAATAAATAAATAAATAAATAAATAAATAAATAAATAAATAAATAAATAAATAAATAAATAAATAAATAAATAAATAAATAAATAAATAAATAAATAAATAAATAAATAAATAAATAAATAAATAAATAAATAAATAAATAAATAAATAAATAAATAAATAAATAAATAAATAAATAAATAAATAAATAAATAAATAAATAAATAAATAAATAAATAAATAAATAAATAATAGCTATTTATGCAACCAGTTAGGAAATGCATTTTTTTGTGTAACGAGCGGATTTCTGCGGGACGAGCGCAGCGAGTTCTGCAAAATAACGCGAGTTACACAAAATAGCATTTCCTAACATGTTGCATACAAGATTTTTTCTAATTTTTACAAGAACCTTCTCAAAAAAGAGTTTTTTAAACTTATGATATTAATAATTTAGTGAATTTTATCAAAACAAGTAGGCTTTATTCGGAACTTTTCATCACCAGTTGTGAAATATTTTTCATTACATCACCAGTTGCGTAAAATGTGCAAATAAATAAATAAATAAATAAATAAATAAATAAATAAATAAATAAATAAATAAATAAATAAATAAATAAATAAATAAATAAATAAATAAATAAATAAATAAATAAATAAATAAATAAATAATAGCTATTTATGCAACCAGTTAGGAAATGCATTTTTTTGTGTAACGAGCGGATTTCTGCGGGACGAGCGCAGCGAGTTCTGCAAAATAACGCGAGTTACACAAAATAGCATTTCCTAACATGTTGCATACAAGATTTTTTCTAATTTTTACAAGAACCTTCTCAAAAAAGAGTTTTTTAAACTTATGATATTAATAATTTAGTGAATTTTATCAAAACAAGTAGGCTTTATTCGGAACTTTTCATCACCAGTTGTGAAATATTTTTCATTACATCACCAGTTGCGTAAAATGTGCCGTTTGCCAACTACAATCGATTTTGAAAAGTCACATTTTACATGCCAAAATTAGAAAAATAAATAAATAAATAAATAAATAAATAAATAAATAAATAAATAAATAAATAAATAAATAAATAAATAAATAAATAAATAAATAAATAAATAAATAAATAAATAAATAAATAAATAAATAAATAAATAAATAAATAAATAAATAAATAAATAAATAAATAAATAAATAAATAAATAAATAAATAAATAAATAAATAAATAAATAAATAAATAAATAAATAAATAAATAAATAAATAAATAAATAAATAAATAAATAAATAAATAAATAAATAAATAAATAAATAAATAAATAAATAAATAAATAAATAAATAAATAAATAAATAAATAAATAAATAAATAAATAAATAAATAAATAAATAAATAAATAAATAAATAAATAAATAAATAAATAAATAAATAAATAAATAAATAAATAAATAAATAAATAAATAAATAAATAAATAAATAAATAAATAAATAAATAAATAAATAAATAAATAAATAAATAAATAAATAAATAAATAAATAAATAAATAAATAAATAAATAAATAAATAAATAAATAAATAAATAAATAAATAAATAAATAAATAAATAAATAAATAAATAAATAAATAAATAAATAAATAAATAAATAAATAAATAAATAAATAAATAAATAAATAAATAAATAAATAAATAAATAAATAAATAAATAAATAAATAAATAAATAAATAAATAAATAAATAAATAAATAAATAAATAAATAAATAAATAAATAAATAAATAAATAAATAAATAAATAAATAAATAAATAAATAAATAAATAAATAAATAAATAAATAAATAAATAAATAAATAAATAAATAAATAAATAAATAAATAAATAAATAAATAAATAAATAAATAAATAAATAAATAAATAAATAAATAAATAAATAAATAAATAAATAAATAAATAAATAAATAAATAAATAAATAAATAAATAAATAAATAAATAAATAAATAAATAAATAAATAAATAAATAAATAAATAAATAAATAAATAAATAAATAAATAAATAAATAAATAAATAAATAAATAAATAAATAAATAAATAAATAAATAAATAAATAAATAAATAAATAAATAAATAAATAAATAAATAAATAAATAAATAAATAAATAAATAAATAAATAAATAAATAAATAAATAAATAAATAAATAAATAAATAAATAAATAAATAAATAAATAAATAAATAAATAAATAAATAAATAAATAAATAAATAAATAAATAAATAAATAAATAAATAAATAAATAAATAAATAAATAAATAAATAAATAAATAAATAAATAAATAAATAAATAAATAAATAAATAAATAAATAAATAAATAAATAAATAAATAAATAAATAAATAAATAAATAAATAAATAAATAAATAAATAAATAAATAAATAAATAAATAAATAAATAAATAAATAAATAAATAAATAAATAAATAAATAAATAAATAAATAAATAAATAAATAAATAAATAAATAAATAAATAAATAAATAAATAAATAAATAAATAAATAAATAAATAAATAAATAAATAAATAAATAAATAAATAAATAAATAAATAAATAAATAAATAAATAAATAAATAAATAAATAAATAAATAAATAAATAAATAAATAAATAAATAAATAAATAAATAAATAAATAAATAAATAAATAAATAAATAAATAAATAAATAAATAAATAAATAAATAAATAAATAAATAAATAAATAAATAAATAAATAAATAAATAAATAAATAAATAAATAAATAAATAAATAAATAAATAAATAAATAAATAAATAAATAAATAAATAAATAAATAAATAAATAAATAAATAAATAAATAAATAAATAAATAAATAAATAAATAAATAAATAAATAAATAAATAAATAAATAAATAAATAAATAAATAAATAAATAAATAAATAAATAAATAAATAAATAAATAAATAAATAAATAAATAAATAAATAAATAAATAAATAAATAAATAAATAAATAAATAAATAAATAAATAAATAAATAAATAAATAAATAAATAAATAAATAAATAAATAAATAAATAAATAAATAAATAAATAAATAAATAAATAAATAAATAAATAAATAAATAAATAAATAAATAAATAAATAAATAAATAAATAAATAAATAAATAAATAAATAAATAAATAAATAAATAAATAAATAAATAAATAAATAAATAAATAAATAAATAAATAAATAAATAAATAAATAAATAAATAAATAAATAAATAAATAAATAAATAAATAAATAAATAAATAAATAAATAAATAAATAAATAAATAAATAAATAAATAAATAAATAAATAAATAAATAAATAAATAAATAAATAAATAAATAAATAAATAAATAAATAAATAAATAAATAAATAAATAAATAAATAAATAAATAAATAAATAAATAAATAAATAAATAAATAAATAAATAAATAAATAAATAAATAAATAAATAAATAAATAAATAAATAAATAAATAAATAAATAATAGCCAGTTAGGAAATGCATTTTTTTGTGTAACGAGCGGATTTCTGCGGGACGAGCGCAGCGAGTTCTGCAAAATAACGCGAGTTACACAAAATAGCATTTCCTAACATGTTGCATACAAGATTTTTTCTAATTTTTACAAGAACCTTCTCAAAAAAGAGTTTTTTAAACTTATGATATTAATAATTTAGTGAATTTTATCAAAACAAGTAGGCTTTATTCGGAACTTTTCATCACCAGTTGTGAAATATTTTTCATTACATCACCAGTTGCGTAAAATGTGCCGTTTGCCAACTACAATCGATTTTGAAAAGTCACATTTTACATGCCAAAATTAGAAAAATAAATAAATAAATAAATAAATAAATAAATAAATAAATAAATAAATAAATAAATAAATAAATAAATAATAGCTATTTATGCAACCAGTTAGGAAATGCATTTTTTTGTGTAACGAGCGGATTTCTGCGGGACGAGCGCAGCGAGTTCTGCAAAATAACGCGAGTTACACAAAATAGCATTTCCTAACATGTTGCATACAAGATTTTTTCTAATTTTTACAAGAACCTTCTCAAAAAAGAGTTTTTTAAACTTATGATATTAATAATTTAGTGAATTTTATCAAAACAAGTAGGCTTTATTCGGAACTTTTCATCACCAGTTGTGAAATATTTTTCATTACATCACCAGTTGCGTAAAATGTGCCGTTTGCCAACTACAATCGATTTTGAAAAGTCACATTTTACATGCCAAAATTAGAAAAATAAATAAATAAATAAATAAATAAATAAATAAATAAATAAATAAATAAATAAATAAATAAATAAATAAATAAATAAATAAATAAATAAATAAATAAATAAATAAATAAATAAATAAATAAATAAATAAATAAATAAATAAATAAATAAATAAATAAATAAATAAATAAATAAATAAATAAATAAATAAATAAATAAATAAATAAATAAATAAATAAATAAATAAATAAATAAATAAATAAATAAATAAATAAATAAATAAATAAATAAATAAATAAATAAATAAATAAATAAATAAATAAATAAATAAATAAATAAATAAATAAATAAATAAATAAATAAATAAATAAATAAATAAATAAATAAATAAATAAATAAATAAATAAATAAATAAATAAATAAATAAATAAATAAATAAATAAATAAATAAATAAATAAATAAATAAATAAATAAATAAATAAATAAATAAATAAATAAATAAATAAATAAATAAATAAATAAATAAATAAATAAATAAATAAATAAATAAATAAATAAATAAATAAATAAATAAATAAATAAATAAATAAATAAATAAATAAATAAATAAATAAATAAATAAATAAATAAATAAATAAATAAATAAATAAATAAATAAATAAATAAATAAATAAATAAATAAATAAATAAATAAATAAATAAATAAATAAATAAATAAATAAATAAATAAATAAATAAATAAATAAATAAATAAATAAATAAATAAATAAATAAATAAATAAATAAATAAATAAATAAATAAATAAATAAATAAATAAATAAATAAATAAATAAATAAATAAATAAATAAATAAATAAATAAATAAATAAATAAATAAATAAATAAATAAATAAATAAATAAATAAATAAATAAATAAATAAATAAATAAATAAATAAATAAATAAATAAATAAATAAATAAATAAATAAATAAATAAATAAATAAATAAATAAATAAATAAATAAATAAATAAATAAATAAATAAATAAATAAATAAATAAATAAATAAATAAATAAATAAATAAATAAATAAATAAATAAATAAATAAATAAATAAATAAATAAATAAATAAATAAATAAATAAATAAATAAATAAATAAATAAATAAATAAATAAATAAATAAATAAATAAATAAATAAATAAATAAATAAATAAATAAATAAATAAATAAATAAATAAATAAATAAATAAATAAATAAATAAATAAATAAATAAATAAATAAATAAATAAATAAATAAATAAATAAATAAATAAATAAATAAATAAATAAATAAATAAATAAATAAATAAATAAATAAATAAATAAATAAATAAATAAATAAATAAATAAATAAATAAATAAATAAATAAATAAATAAATAAATAAATAAATAAATAAATAAATAAATAAATAAATAAATAAATAAATAAATAAATAAATAAATAAATAAATAAATAAATAAATAAATAAATAAATAAATAAATAAATAAATAAATAAATAAATAAATAAATAAATAAATAAATAAATAAATAAATAAATAAATAAATAAATAAATAAATAAATAAATAAATAAATAAATAAATAAATAAATAAATAAATAAATAAATAAATAAATAAATAAATAAATAAATAAATAAATAAATAAATAAATAAATAAATAAATAAATAAATAAATAAATAAATAAATAAATAAATAAATAAATAAATAAATAAATAAATAAATAAATAAATAAATAAATAAATAAATAAATAAATAAATAAATAAATAAATAAATAAATAAATAAATAAATAAATAAATAAATAAATAAATAAATAAATAAATAAATAAATAAATAAATAAATAAATAAATAAATAAATAAATAAATAAATAAATAAATAAATAAATAAATAAATAAATAAATAAATAAATAAATAAATAAATAAATAAATAAATAAATAAATAAATAAATAAATAAATAAATAAATAAATAAATAAATAAATAAATAAATAAATAAATAAATAAATAAATAAATAAATAAATAATAGCTATTTATGCAACCAGTTAGGAAATGCATTTTTTTGTGTAACGAGCGGATTTCTGCGGGACGAGCGCAGCGAGTTCTGCAAAATAACGCGAGTTACACAAAATAGCATTTCCTAACATGTTGCATACAAGATTTTTTCTAATTTTTACAAGAACCTTCTCAAAAAAGAGTTTTTTAAACTTATGATATTAATAATTTAGTGAATTTTATCAAAACAAGTAGGCTTTATTCGGAACTTTTCATCACCAGTTGTGAAATATTTTTCATTACATCACCAGTTGCGTAAAATGTGCCGTTTGCCAACTACAATCGATTTTGAAAAGTCACATTTTACATGCCAAAATTAGAAAAATAAATAAATAAATAAATAAATAAATAAATAAATAAATAAATAAATAAATAAATAAATAAATAAATAAATAAATAAATAAATAAATAAATAAATAAATAAATAAATAAATAAATAAATAAATAAATAAATAAATAAATAAATAAATAAATAAATAAATAAATAAATAAATAAATAAATAAATAAATAAATAAATAAATAAATAAATAAATAAATAAATAAATAAATAATAGCTATTTATGCAACCAGTTAGGAAATGCATTTTTTTGTGTAACGAGCGGATTTCTGCGGGACGAGCGCAGCGAGTTCTGCAAAATAACGCGAGTTACACAAAATAGCATTTCCTAACATGTTGCATACAAGATTTTTTCTAATTTTTACAAGAACCTTCTCAAAAAAGAGTTTTTTAAACTTATGATATTAATAATTTAGTGAATTTTATCAAAACAAGTAGGCTTTATTCGGAACTTTTCATCACCAGTTGTGAAATATTTTTCATTACATCACCAGTTGCGTAAAATGTGCCGTTTGCCAACTACAATCGATTTTGAAAAGTCACATTTTACATGCCAAAATTAGAAAAATAAATAAATAAATAAATAAATAAATAAATAAATAAATAAATAAATAAATAAATAAATAAATAAATAAATAAATAAATAAATAAATAAATAAATAAATAAATAAATAAATAAATAAATAAATAAATAAATAAATAAATAAATAAATAAATAAATAAATAAATAAATAAATAAATAAATAAATAAATAAATAAATAAATAAATAAATAAATAAATAAATAAATAAATAAATAAATAAATAAATAAATAAATAAATAAATAAATAAATAAATAAATAAATAAATAAATAAATAAATAAATAAATAAATAAATAAATAAATAAATAAATAAATAAATAAATAAATAAATAAATAAATAAATAAATAAATAAATAAATAAATAAATAAATAAATAAATAAATAAATAAATAAATAAATAAATAAATAAATAAATAAATAAATAAATAAATAAATAAATAAATAAATAAATAAATAAATAAATAAATAAATAAATAAATAAATAAATAAATAAATAAATAAATAAATAAATAAATAAATAAATAAATAAATAAATAAATAAATAAATAAATAAATAAATAAATAAATAAATAAATAAATAAATAAATAAATAAATAAATAAATAAATAAATAAATAAATAAATAAATAAATAAATAAATAAATAAATAAATAAATAAATAAATAAATAAATAAATAAATAAATAAATAAATAAATAAATAAATAAATAAATAAATAAATAAATAAATAAATAAATAAATAAATAAATAAATAAATAAATAAATAAATAAATAAATAAATAAATAAATAAATAAATAAATAAATAAATAAATAAATAAATAAATAAATAAATAAATAAATAAATAAATAAATAAATAAATAAATAAATAAATAAATAAATAAATAAATAAATAAATAAATAAATAAATAAATAAATAAATAAATAAATAAATAAATAAATAAATAAATAAATAAATAAATAAATAAATAAATAAATAAATAAATAAATAAATAAATAAATAAATAAATAAATAAATAAATAAATAAATAAATAAATAAATAAATAAATAAATAAATAAATAAATAAATAAATAAATAAATAAATAAATAAATAAATAAATAAATAAATAAATAAATAAATAAATAAATAAATAAATAAATAAATAAATAAATAAATAAATAAATAAATAAATAAATAAATAAATAAATAAATAAATAAATAAATAAATAAATAAATAAATAAATAAATAAATAAATAAATAAATAAATAAATAAATAAATAAATAAATAAATAAATAAATAAATAAATAAATAAATAAATAAATAAATAAATAAATAAATAAATAAATAAATAAATAAATAAATAAATAAATAAATAAATAAATAAATAAATAAATAAATAAATAAATAAATAAATAAATAAATAAATAAATAAATAAATAAATAAATAAATAAATAAATAAATAAATAAATAAATAAATAAATAAATAAATAAATAAATAAATAAATAAATAAATAAATAAATAAATAAATAAATAAATAAATAAATAAATAAATAAATAAATAAATAAATAAATAAATAAATAAATAAATAAATAAATAAATAAATAAATAAATAAATAAATAAATAAATAAATAAATAAATAAATAAATAAATAAATAAATAAATAAATAAATAAATAAATAAATAAATAAATAAATAAATAAATAAATAAATAAATAAATAAATAAATAAATAAATAAATAAATAAATAAATAAATAAATAAATAAATAAATAAATAAATAAATAAATAAATAAATAAATAAATAAATAAATAAATAAATAAATAAATAAATAAATAAATAAATAAATAAATAAATAAATAAATAAATAAATAAATAAATAAATAAATAAATAAATAAATAAATAAATAAATAAATAAATAAATAAATAAATAAATAAATAAATAAATAAATAAATAAATAAATAAATAAATAAATAAATAAATAAATAAATAAATAAATAAATAAATAAATAAATAAATAAATAAATAAATAAATAAATAAATAAATAAATAAATAAATAAATAAATAAATAAATAAATAAATAAATAAATAAATAAATAAATAAATAAATAAATAAATAAATAAATAAATAAATAAATAAATAAATAAATAAATAAATAAATAAATAAATAAATAAATAAATAAATAAATAAATAAATAAATAAATAAATAAATAAATAAATAAATAAATAAATAAATAAATAAATAAATAAATAAATAAATAAATAAATAAATAAATAAATAAATAAATAAATAAATAAATAAATAAATAAATAAATAAATAAATAAATAAATAAATAAATAAATAAATAAATAAATAAATAAATAAATAAATAAATAAATAAATAAATAAATAAATAAATAAATAAATAAATAAATAAATAAATAAATAAATAAATAAATAAATAAATAAATAAATAAATAAATAAATAAATAAATAAATAAATAAATAAATAAATAAATAAATAAATAAATAAATAAATAAATAAATAAATAAATAAATAAATAAATAAATAAATAAATAAATAAATAAATAAATAAATAAATAAATAAATAAATAAATAAATAAATAAATAAATAAATAAATAAATAAATAAATAAATAAATAAATAAATAAATAAATAAATAAATAAATAAATAAATAAATAAATAAATAAATAAATAAATAAATAAATAAATAAATAAATAAATAAATAAATAAATAAATAAATAAATAAATAAATAAATAAATAAATAAATAAATAAATAAATAAATAAATAAATAAATAAATAAATAAATAAATAAATAAATAAATAAATAAATAAATAAATAAATAAATAATAGCTATTTATGCAACCAGTTAGGAAATGCATTTTTTTGTGTAACGAGCGGATTTCTGCGGGACGAGCGCAGCGAGTTCTGCAAAATAACGCGAGTTACACAAAATAGCATTTCCTAACATGTTGCATACAAGATTTTTTCTAATTTTTACAAGAACCTTCTCAAAAAAGAGTTTTTTAAACTTATGATATTAATAATTTAGTGAATTTTATCAAAACAAGTAGGCTTTATTCGGAACTTTTCATCACCAGTTGTGAAATATTTTTCATTACATCACCAGTTGCGTAAAATGTGCCGTTTGCCAACTACAATCGATTTTGAAAAGTCACATTTTACATGCCAAAATTAGAAAAATAAATAAATAAATAAATAAATAAATAAATAAATAAATAAATAAATAAATAAATAAATAAATAAATAAATAAATAAATAAATAAATAAATAAATAAATAAATAAATAAATAAATAAATAAATAAATAAATAAATAAATAAATAAATAAATAAATAAATAAATAAATAAATAAATAAATAAATAAATAAATAAATAAATAAATAAATAAATAAATAAATAAATAATAGCTATTTATGCAACCAGTTAGGAAATGCATTTTTTTGTGTAACGAGCGGATTTCTGCGGGACGAGCGCAGCGAGTTCTGCAAAATAACGCGAGTTACACAAAATAGCATTTCCTACGCGAGTTACACAAAATAGCATTTCCTAACATGTTGCATACAAGATTTTTTCTAATTTTTACAAGAACCTTCTCAAAAAAGAGTTTTTTAAACTTATGATATTAATAATTTAGTGAATTTTATCAAAACAAGTAGGCTTTATTCGGAACTTTTCATCACCAGTTGTGAAATATTTTTCATTACATCACCAGTTGCGTAAAATGTGCCGTTTGCCAACTACAATCGATTTATCGATTTTGAAAAGTCACATTTTACATGCCAAAATTAGAAAAATAAATAAATAAATAAATAAATAAATAAATAAATAAATAAATAAATAAATAAATAAATAAATAAATAAATAAATAAATAAATAAATAAATAAATAAATAAATAAATAAATAAATAAATAAATAAATAAATAAATAAATAAATAAATAAATAAATAAATAAATAAATAAATAAATAAATAAATAAATAAATAAATAAATAAATAAATAAATAAATAAATAAATAAATAAATAAATAAATAAATAAATAAATAAATAAATAAATAAATAAATAAATAAATAAATAAATAAATAAATAAATAAATAAATAAATAAATAAATAAATAAATAAATAAATAAATAAATAAATAAATAAATAAATAAATAAATAAATAAATAAATAAATAAATAAATAAATAAATAAATAAATAAATAAATAAATAAATAAATAAATAAATAAATAAATAAATAAATAAATAAATAAATAAATAAATAAATAAATAAATAAATAAATAAATAAATAAATAAATAAATAAATAAATAAATAAATAAATAAATAAATAAATAAATAAATAAATAAATAAATAAATAAATAAATAAATAAATAAATAAATAAATAAATAAATAAATAAATAAATAAATAAATAAATAAATAAATAAATAAATAAATAAATAAATAAATAAATAAATAAATAAATAAATAAATAAATAAATAAATAAATAAATAAATAAATAAATAAATAAATAAATAAATAAATAAATAAATAAATAAATAAATAAATAAATAAATAAATAAATAAATAAATAAATAAATAAATAAATAAATAAATAAATAAATAAATAAATAAATAAATAAATAAATAAATAAATAAATAAATAAATAAATAAATAAATAAATAAATAAATAAATAAATAAATAAATAAATAAATAAATAAATAAATAAATAAATAAATAAATAAATAAATAAATAAATAAATAAATAAATAAATAAATAAATAAATAAATAAATAAATAAATAAATAAATAAATAAATAAATAAATAAATAAATAAATAAATAAATAAATAAATAAATAAATAAATAAATAAATAAATAAATAAATAAATAAATAAATAAATAAATAAATAAATAAATAAATAAATAAATAAATAAATAAATAAATAAATAAATAAATAAATAAATAAATAAATAAATAAATAAATAAATAAATAAATAAATAAATAAATAAATAAATAAATAAATAAATAAATAAATAAATAAATAAATAAATAAATAAATAAATAAATAAATAAATAAATAAATAAATAAATAAATAAATAAATAAATAAATAAATAAATAAATAAATAAATAAATAAATAAATAAATAAATAAATAAATAAATAAATAAATAAATAAATAAATAAATAAATAAATAAATAAATAAATAAATAAAT
>CAUVYR010000047.1:40000-75000 GCA_963556235.1 Cryptophagus acutangulus
AATAAATAAATAAATAAATAAATAAATAAATAAATAAATAAATAAATAAATAAATAAATAAATAAATAAATAAATAAATAAATAAATAAATAAATAAATAAATAAATAAATAAATAAATAAATAAATAAATAAATAAATAAATAAATAAATAAATAAATAAATAAATAAATAAATAAATAAATAAATAAATAAATAAATAAATAAATAAATAAATAAATAAATAAATAAATAAATAAATAAATAAATAAATAAATAAATAAATAAATAAATAAATAAATAAATAAATAAATAAATAAATAAATAAATAAATAAATAAATAAATAAATAAATAAATAAATAAATAAATAAATAAATAAATAAATAAATAAATAAATAAATAAATAAATAAATAAATAAATAAATAAATAAATAAATAAATAAATAAATAAATAAATAAATAAATAAATAAATAAATAAATAAATAAATAAATAAATAAATAAATAAATAAATAAATAAATAAATAAATAAATAAATAAATAAATAAATAAATAAATAAATAAATAAATAAATAAATAAATAAATAAATAAATAAATAAATAAATAAATAAATAAATAAATAAATAAATAAATAAATAAATAAATAAATAAATAAATAAATAAATAAATAAATAAATAAATAAATAAATAAATAAATAAATAAATAAATAAATAAATAAATAAATAAATAAATAAATAAATAAATAAATAAATAAATAAATAAATAAATAAATAAATAAATAAATAAATAAATAAATAAATAAATAAATAAATAAATAAATAAATAAATAAATAAATAAATAAATAAATAAATAAATAAATAAATAAATAAATAAATAAATAAATAAATAAATAAATAAATAAATAAATAAATAAATAAATAAATAAATAAATAAATAAATAAATAAATAAATAAATAAATAAATAAATAAATAAATAAATAAATAAATAAATAAATAAATAAATAAATAAATAAATAAATAAATAAATAAATAAATAAATAAATAAATAAATAAATAAATAAATAAATAAATAAATAAATAAATAAATAAATAAATAAATAAATAAATAAATAAATAAATAAATAAATAAATAAATAAATAAATAAATAAATAAATAAATAAATAAATAAATAAATAAATAAATAAATAAATAAATAAATAAATAAATAAATAAATAAATAAATAAATAAATAAATAAATAAATAAATAAATAAATAAATAAATAAATAAATAAATAAATAAATAAATAAATAAATAAATAAATAAATAAATAAATAAATAAATAAATAAATAAATAAATAAATAAATAAATAAATAAATAAATAAATAAATAAATAAATAAATAAATAAATAAATAAATAAATAAATAAATAAATAAATAAATAAATAAATAAATAAATAAATAAATAAATAAATAAATAAATAAATAAATAAATAAATAAATAAATAAATAAATAAATAAATAAATAAATAAATAAATAAATAAATAAATAAATAAATAAATAAATAAATAAATAAATAAATAAATAAATAAATAAATAAATAAATAAATAAATAAATAAATAAATAAATAAATAAATAAATAAATAAATAAATAAATAAATAAATAAATAAATAAATAAATAAATAAATAAATAAATAAATAAATAAATAAATAAATAAATAAATAAATAAATAAATAAATAAATAAATAAATAAATAAATAAATAAATAAATAAATAAATAAATAAATAAATAAATAAATAAATAAATAAATAAATAAATAAATAAATAAATAAATAAATAAATAAATAAATAAATAAATAAATAAATAAATAAATAAATAAATAAATAAATAAATAAATAAATAAATAAATAAATAAATAAATAAATAAATAAATAAATAAATAAATAAATAAATAAATAAATAAATAAATAAATAAATAAATAAATAAATAAATAAATAAATAAATAAATAAATAAATAATAGCTATTTATGCAACCAGTTAGGAAATGCATTTTTTTGTGTAACGAGCGGATTTCTGCGGGACGAGCGCAGCGAGTTCTGCAAAATAACGCGAGTTACACAAAATAGCATTTCCTAACATGTTGCATACAAGATTTTTTCTAATTTTTACAAGAACCTTCTCAAAAAAGAGTTTTTTAAACTTATGATATTAATAATTTAGTGAATTTTATCAAAACAAGTAGGCTTTATTCGGAACTTTTCATCACCAGTTGTGAAATATTTTTCATTACATCACCAGTTGCGTAAAATGTGCCGTTTGCCAACTACAATCGATTTTGAAAAGTCACATTTTACATGCCAAAATTAGAAAAATAAATAAATAAATAAATAAATAAATAAATAAATAAATAAATAAATAAATAAATAAATAAATAAATAAATAAATAAATAAATAAATAAATAAATAATAGCTATTTATGCAACCAGTTAGGAAATGCATTTTTTTGTGTAACGAGCGGATTTCTGCGGGACGAGCGCAGCGAGTTCTGCAAAATAACGCGAGTTACACAAAATAGCATTTCCTAACATGTTGCATACAAGATTTTTTCTAATTTTTACAAGAACCTTCTCAAAAAAGAGTTTTTTAAACTTATGATATTAATAATTTAGTGAATTTTATCAAAACAAGTAGGCTTTATTCGGAACTTTTCATCACCAGTTGTGAAATATTTTTCATTACATCACCAGTTGCGTAAAATGTGCCGTTTGCCAACTACAATCGATTTTGAAAAGTCACATTTTACATGCCAAAATTAGAAAAATAAATAAATAAATAAATAAATAAATAAATAAATAAATAAATAAATAAATAAATAAATAAATAAATAAATAAATAAATAAATAAATAAATAAATAAATAAATAAATAAATAAATAAATAAATAAATAAATAAATAAATAAATAAATAAATAAATAAATAAATAAATAAATAAATAAATAAATAAATAAATAAATAAATAAATAAATAAATAAATAAATAAATAAATAAATAAATAAATAAATAAATAAATAAATAAATAAATAAATAAATAAATAAATAAATAAATAAATAAATAAATAAATAAATAAATAAATAAATAAATAAATAAATAAATAAATAAATAAATAAATAAATAAATAAATAAATAAATAAATAAATAAATAAATAAATAAATAAATAAATAAATAAATAAATAAATAAATAAATAAATAAATAAATAAATAAATAAATAAATAAATAAATAAATAAATAAATAAATAAATAAATAAATAAATAAATAAATAAATAAATAAATAAATAAATAAATAAATAAATAAATAAATAAATAAATAAATAAATAAATAAATAAATAAATAAATAAATAAATAAATAAATAAATAAATAAATAAATAAATAAATAAATAAATAAATAAATAAATAAATAAATAAATAAATAAATAAATAAATAAATAAATAAATAAATAAATAAATAAATAAATAAATAAATAAATAAATAAATAAATAAATAAATAAATAAATAAATAAATAAATAAATAAATAAATAAATAAATAAATAAATAAATAAATAAATAAATAAATAAATAAATAAATAAATAAATAAATAAATAAATAAATAAATAAATAAATAAATAAATAAATAAATAAATAAATAAATAAATAAATAAATAAATAAATAAATAAATAAATAAATAAATAAATAAATAAATAAATAAATAAATAAATAAATAAATAAATAAATAAATAAATAAATAAATAAATAAATAAATAAATAAATAAATAAATAAATAAATAAATAAATAAATAAATAAATAAATAAATAAATAAATAAATAAATAAATAAATAAATAAATAAATAAATAAATAAATAAATAAATAAATAAATAAATAAATAAATAAATAAATAAATAAATAAATAAATAAATAAATAAATAAATAAATAAATAAATAAATAAATAAATAAATAAATAAATAAATAAATAAATAAATAAATAAATAAATAAATAAATAAATAAATAAATAAATAAATAAATAAATAAATAAATAAATAAATAAATAAATAAATAAATAAATAAATAAATAAATAAATAAATAAATAAATAAATAAATAAATAAATAAATAAATAAATAAATAAATAAATAAATAAATAAATAAATAAATAAATAAATAAATAAATAAATAAATAAATAAATAAATAAATAAATAAATAAATAAATAAATAAATAAATAAATAAATAAATAAATAAATAAATAAATAAATAAATAAATAAATAAATAAATAAATAAATAAATAAATAAATAAATAAATAAATAAATAAATAAATAAATAAATAAATAAATAAATAAATAAATAAATAAATAAATAAATAAATAAATAAATAAATAAATAAATAAATAAATAAATAAATAAATAAATAAATAAATAAATAAATAAATAAATAAATAAATAAATAAATAAATAAATAAATAAATAAATAAATAAATAAATAAATAAATAAATAAATAAATAAATAAATAAATAAATAAATAAATAAATAAATAAATAAATAAATAAATAAATAAATAAATAAATAAATAAATAAATAAATAAATAAATAAATAAATAAATAAATAAATAAATAAATAAATAAATAAATAAATAAATAAATAAATAAATAAATAAATAAATAAATAAATAAATAAATAAATAAATAAATAAATAAATAAATAAATAAATAAATAAATAAATAAATAAATAAATAAATAAATAAATAAATAAATAAATAAATAAATAAATAAATAAATAAATAAATAAATAAATAAATAAATAAATAAATAAATAAATAAATAAATAAATAAATAAATAAATAAATAAATAAATAAATAAATAAATAAATAAATAAATAAATAAATAAATAAATAAATAAATAAATAAATAAATAAATAAATAAATAAATAAATAAATAAATAAATAAATAAATAAATAAATAAATAAATAAATAAATAAATAAATAAATAAATAAATAAATAAATAAATAAATAAATAAATAAATAAATAAATAAATAAATAAATAAATAAATAAATAAATAAATAAATAAATAAATAAATAAATAAATAAATAAATAAATAAATAAATAAATAAATAAATAAATAAATAAATAAATAAATAAATAAATAAATAAATAAATAAATAAATAAATAAATAAATAAATAAATAAATAAATAAATAAATAAATAAATAAATAAATAAATAAATAAATAAATAAATAAATAAATAAATAAATAAATAAATAAATAAATAAATAAATAAATAAATAAATAAATAAATAAATAAATAAATAAATAAATAAATAAATAAATAAATAAATAAATAAATAAATAAATAAATAAATAAATAAATAAATAAATAAATAAATAAATAAATAAATAAATAAATAAATAAATAAATAAATAAATAAATAAATAAATAAATAAATAAATAAATAAATAAATAAATAAATAAATAAATAAATAAATAAATAAATAAATAAATAAATAAATAAATAAATAAATAAATAAATAAATAAATAAATAAATAAATAAATAAATAAATAAATAAATAAATAAATAAATAAATAAATAAATAAATAAATAAATAAATAAATAAATAAATAAATAAATAAATAAATAAATAAATAAATAAATAAATAAATAAATAAATAAATAAATAAATAAATAAATAAATAAATAAATAAATAAATAAATAAATAAATAAATAAATAAATAAATAAATAAATAAATAAATAAATAAATAAATAAATAAATAAATAAATAAATAAATAAATAAATAAATAAATAAATAAATAAATAAATAAATAAATAAATAAATAAATAAATAAATAAATAAATAAATAAATAAATAAATAAATAAATAAATAAATAAATAAATAAATAAATAAATAAATAAATAAATAAATAAATAAATAAATAAATAAATAAATAAATAAATAAATAAATAAATAAATAAATAAATAAATAAATAAATAAATAAATAAATAAATAAATAAATAAATAAATAAATAAATAAATAAATAAATAAATAAATAAATAAATAAATAAATAAATAAATAAATAAATAAATAAATAAATAAATAAATAAATAAATAAATAAATAAATAAATAAATAAATAAATAAATAAATAAATAAATAAATAAATAAATAAATAAATAAATAAATAAATAAATAAATAAATAAATAAATAAATAAATAAATAAATAAATAAATAAATAAATAAATAAATAAATAAATAAATAAATAAATAAATAAATAAATAAATAAATAAATAAATAAATAAATAAATAAATAAATAAATAAATAAATAAATAAATAAATAAATAAATAAATAAATAAATAAATAAATAAATAAATAAATAAATAAATAAATAAATAAATAAATAAATAATAGCTATTTATGCAACCAGTTAGGAAATGCATTTTTTTGTGTAACGAGCGGATTTCTGCGGGACGAGCGCAGCGAGTTCTGCAAAATAACGCGAGTTACACAAAATAGCATTTCCTAACATGTTGCATACAAGATTTTTTCTAATTTTTACAAGAACCTTCTCAAAAAAGAGTTTTTTAAACTTATGATATTAATAATTTAGTGAATTTTATCAAAACAAGTAGGCTTTATTCGGAACTTTTCATCACCAGTTGTGAAATATTTTTCATTACATCACCAGTTGCGTAAAATGTGCCGTTTGCCAACTACAATCGATTTTGAAAAGTCACATTTTACATGCCAAAATTAGAAAAATAAATAAATAAATAAATAAATAAATAAATAAATAAATAAATAAATAAATAAATAAATAAATAAATAAATAAATAAATAAATAAATAAATAAATAAATAAATAAATAAATAAATAAATAAATAAATAAATAAATAAATAAATAATAGCTATTTATGCAACCAGTTAGGAAATGCATTTTTTTGTGTAACGAGCGGATTTCTGCGGGACGAGCGCAGCGAGTTCTGCAAAATAACGCGAGTTACACAAAATAGCATTTCCTAACATGTTGCATACAAGATTTTTTCTAATTTTTACAAGAACCTTCTCAAAAAAGAGTTTTTTAAACTTATGATATTAATAATTTAGTGAATTTTATCAAAACAAGTAGGCTTTATTCGGAACTTTTCATCACCAGTTGTGAAATATTTTTCATTACATCACCAGTTGCGTAAAATGTGCCGTTTGCCAACTACAATCGATTTTGAAAAGTCACATTTTACATGCCAAAATTAGAAAAATAAATAAATAAATAAATAAATAAATAAATAAATAAATAAATAAATAAATAAATAAATAAATAAATAAATAAATAAATAAATAAATAAATAAATAAATAAATAAATAAATAAATAAATAAATAAATAAATAAATAAATAAATAAATAAATAAATAAATAAATAAATAAATAAATAAATAAATAAATAAATAAATAAATAAATAAATAAATAAATAAATAAATAAATAAATAAATAAATAAATAAATAAATAAATAAATAAATAAATAAATAAATAAATAAATAAATAAATAAATAAATAAATAAATAAATAAATAAATAAATAAATAAATAAATAAATAAATAAATAAATAAATAAATAAATAAATAAATAAATAAATAAATAAATAAATAAATAAATAAATAAATAAATAAATAAATAAATAAATAAATAAATAAATAAATAAATAAATAAATAAATAAATAAATAAATAAATAAATAAATAAATAAATAAATAAATAAATAAATAAATAAATAAATAAATAAATAAATAAATAAATAAATAAATAAATAAATAAATAAATAAATAAATAAATAAATAAATAAATAAATAAATAAATAAATAAATAAATAAATAAATAAATAAATAAATAAATAAATAAATAAATAAATAAATAAATAAATAAATAAATAAATAAATAAATAAATAAATAAATAAATAAATAAATAAATAAATAAATAAATAAATAAATAAATAAATAAATAAATAAATAAATAAATAAATAAATAAATAAATAAATAAATAAATAAATAAATAAATAAATAAATAAATAAATAAATAAATAAATAAATAAATAAATAAATAAATAAATAAATAAATAAATAAATAAATAAATAAATAAATAAATAAATAAATAAATAAATAAATAAATAAATAAATAAATAAATAAATAAATAAATAAATAAATAAATAAATAAATAAATAAATAAATAAATAAATAAATAAATAAATAAATAAATAAATAAATAAATAAATAAATAAATAAATAAATAAATAAATAAATAAATAAATAAATAAATAAATAAATAATAGCTATTTATGCAACCAGTTAGGAAATGCATTTTTTTGTGTAACGAGCGGATTTCTGCGGGACGAGCGCAGCGAGTTCTGCAAAATAACGCGAGTTACACAAAATAGCATTTCCTAACATGTTGCATACAAGATTTTTTCTAATTTTTACAAGAACCTTCTCAAAAAAGAGTTTTTTAAACTTATGATATTAATAATTTAGTGAATTTTATCAAAACAAGTAGGCTTTATTCGGAACTTTTCATCACCAGTTGTGAAATATTTTTCATTACATCACCAGTTGCGTAAAATGTGCCGTTTGCCAACTACAATCGATTTTGAAAAGTCACATTTTACATGCCAAAATTAGAAAAATAAATAAATAAATAAATAAATAAATAAATAAATAAATAAATAAATAAATAAATAAATAAATAAATAAATAAATAAATAAATAAATAAATAAATAAATAAATAAATAAATAAATAAATAAATAAATAATAGCTATTTATGCAACCAGTTAGGAAATGCATTTTTTTGTGTAACGAGCGGATTTCTGCGGGACGAGCGCAGCGAGTTCTGCAAAATAACGCGAGTTACACAAAATAGCATTTCCTAACATGTTGCATACAAGATTTTTTCTAATTTTTACAAGAACCTTCTCAAAAAAGAGTTCTTTAAACTTATGATATTAATAATTTAGTGAATTTTATCAAAACAAGTAGGCTTTATTCGGAAGTTTTCATCACCAGTTGTGAAATATTTTTCATTACATCACCAGTTGCGTAAAATGTGCCGTTTGCCAACTACAATCGATTTTGAAAAGTCACATTTTACATGCCAAAATTAGAAAAATAAATAAATAAATAAATAAATAAATAAATAAATAAATAAATAAATAAATAAATAAATAAATAAATAAATAAATAAATAAATAAATAAATAAATAAATAAATAAATAAATAAATAAATAAATAAATAAATAAATAAATAAATAAATAAATAAATAAATAAATAAATAAATAAATAAATAAATAAATAAATAAATAAATAAATAAATAAATAAATAAATAAATAAATAAATAAATAAATAAATAAATAAATAAATAAATAAATAAATAAATAAATAAATAAATAAATAAATAAATAAATAAATAAATAAATAAATAAATAAATAAATAAATAAATAAATAAATAAATAAATAAATAAATAAATAAATAAATAAATAAATAAATAAATAAATAAATAAATAAATAAATAAATAAATAAATAAATAAATAAATAAATAAATAAATAAATAAATAAATAAATAAATAAATAAATAAATAAATAAATAAATAAATAAATAAATAAATAAATAAATAAATAAATAAATAAATAAATAAATAAATAAATAAATAAATAAATAAATAAATAAATAAATAAATAAATAAATAAATAAATAAATAAATAAATAAATAAATAAATAAATAAATAAATAAATAAATAAATAAATAAATAAATAAATAAATAAATAAATAAATAAATAAATAAATAAATAAATAAATAAATAAATAAATAAATAAATAAATAAATAAATAAATAAATAAATAAATAAATAAATAAATAAATAAATAAATAAATAAATAAATAAATAAATAAATAAATAAATAAATAAATAAATAAATAAATAAATAAATAAATAAATAAATAAATAAATAAATAAATAAATAAATAAATAAATAAATAAATAAATAAATAAATAAATAAATAAATAAATAAATAAATAAATAAATAAATAAATAAATAAATAAATAAATAAATAAATAAATAAATAAATAAATAAATAAATAAATAAATAAATAAATAAATAAATAAATAAATAAATAAATAAATAAATAAATAAATAAATAAATAAATAAATAAATAAATAAATAAATAAATAAATAAATAAATAAATAAATAAATAAATAAATAAATAAATAAATAAATAAATAAATAAATAAATAAATAAATAAATAAATAAATAAATAAATAAATAAATAAATAAATAAATAAATAAATAAATAAATAAATAAATAAATAAATAAATAAATAAATAAATAAATAAATAAATAAATAAATAAATAAATAAATAAATAAATAAATAAATAAATAAATAAATAAATAAATAAATAAATAAATAAATAAATAAATAAATAAATAAATAAATAAATAAATAAATAAATAAATAAATAAATAAATAAATAAATAAATAAATAAATAAATAAATAAATAAATAAATAAATAAATAAATAAATAAATAAATAAATAAATAAATAAATAAATAAATAAATAAATAAATAAATAAATAAATAAATAAATAAATAAATAAATAAATAAATAAATAAATAAATAAATAAATAAATAAATAAATAAATAAATAAATAAATAAATAAATAAATAAATAAATAAATAAATAAATAAATAAATAAATAAATAAATAAATAAATAAATAAATAAATAAATAAATAAATAAATAAATAAATAAATAAATAAATAAATAAATAAATAAATAAATAAATAAATAAATAAATAAATAAATAAATAAATAAATAAATAAATAAATAAATAAATAAATAAATAAATAAATAAATAAATAAATAAATAAATAAATAAATAAATAAATAAATAAATAAATAAATAAATAAATAAATAAATAAATAAATAAATAAATAAATAAATAAATAAATAAATAAATAAATAAATAAATAAATAAATAAATAAATAAATAAATAAATAAATAAATAAATAAATAAATAAATAAATAAATAAATAAATAAATAAATAAATAAATAAATAAATAAATAAATAAATAAATAAATAAATAAATAAATAAATAAATAAATAAATAAATAAATAAATAAATAAATAAATAAATAAATAAATAAATAAATAAATAAATAAATAAATAAATAAATAAATAAATAAATAAATAAATAAATAAATAAATAAATAAATAAATAAATAAATAAATAAATAAATAAATAAATAAATAAATAAATAAATAAATAAATAAATAAATAAATAAATAAATAAATAAATAAATAAATAAATAAATAAATAAATAAATAAATAAATAAATAAATAAATAAATAAATAAATAAATAAATAAATAAATAAATAAATAAATAAATAAATAAATAAATAAATAAATAAATAAATAAATAAATAAATAAATAAATAAATAAATAAATAAATAAATAAATAAATAAATAAATAAATAAATAAATAAATAAATAAATAAATAAATAAATAAATAAATAAATAAATAAATAAATAAATAAATAAATAAATAAATAAATAAATAAATAAATAAATAAATAAATAAATAAATAAATAAATAAATAAATAAATAAATAAATAAATAAATAAATAAATAAATAAATAAATAAATAAATAAATAAATAAATAAATAAATAAATAAATAAATAAATAAATAAATAAATAAATAAATAAATAAATAAATAAATAAATAAATAAATAAATAAATAAATAAATAAATAAATAAATAAATAAATAAATAAATAAATAAATAAATAAATAAATAAATAAATAAATAAATAAATAAATAAATAAATAAATAAATAAATAAATAAATAAATAAATAAATAAATAAATAAATAAATAAATAAATAAATAAATAAATAAATAAATAAATAAATAAATAAATAAATAAATAAATAAATAAATAAATAAATAAATAAATAAATAAATAAATAAATAAATAAATAAATAAATAAATAAATAAATAAATAAATAAATAAATAAATAAATAAATAAATAAATAAATAAATAAATAAATAAATAAATAAATAAATAAATAAATAAATAAATAAATAAATAAATAAATAAATAAATAAATAAATAAATAAATAAATAAATAAATAAATAAATAAATAAATAAATAAATAAATAAATAAATAAATAAATAAATAAATAAATAAATAAATAAATAAATAAATAAATAAATAAATAAATAAATAAATAAATAAATAAATAAATAAATAAATAAATAAATAAATAAATAAATAAATAAATAAATAAATAAATAAATAAATAAATAAATAAATAAATAAATAAATAAATAAATAAATAAATAAATAAATAAATAAATAAATAAATAAATAAATAAATAAATAAATAAATAAATAAATAAATAAATAAATAAATAAATAAATAAATAAATAAATAAATAAATAAATAAATAAATAAATAAATAAATAAATAAATAAATAAATAAATAAATAAATAAATAAATAAATAAATAAATAAATAAATAAATAAATAAATAAATAAATAAATAAATAAATAAATAAATAAATAAATAAATAAATAAATAAATAAATAAATAAATAAATAAATAAATAAATAAATAAATAAATAAATAAATAAATAAATAAATAAATAAATAAATAAATAAATAAATAAATAAATAAATAAATAAATAAATAAATAAATAAATAAATAAATAAATAAATAAATAAATAAATAAATAAATAAATAAATAAATAAATAAATAAATAAATAAATAAATAAATAAATAAATAAATAAATAAATAAATAAATAAATAAATAAATAAATAAATAAATAAATAAATAAATAAATAAATAAATAAATAAATAAATAAATAAATAAATAAATAAATAAATAAATAAATAAATAAATAAATAAATAAATAAATAAATAAATAAATAAATAAATAAATAAAT
Organism: Cryptophagus acutangulus; assembly: GCA_963556235.1. Classification (NCBI taxonomy): domain Eukaryota; kingdom Metazoa; phylum Arthropoda; class Insecta; order Coleoptera; family Cryptophagidae; genus Cryptophagus; species Cryptophagus acutangulus. The sequence goes on from CAUVYR010000047.1 coordinate 53,058, forward strand.
AAATAAATAAATAAATAAATAAATAAATAAATAAATAAATAAATAAATAAATAAATAAATAAATAAATAAATAAATAAATAAATAAATAAATAAATAAATAAATAAATAAATAAATAAATAAATAAATAAATAAATAAATAAATAAATAAATAAATAAATAAATAAATAAATAAATAAATAAATAAATAAATAAATAAATAAATAAATAAATAAATAAATAAATAAATAAATAAATAAATAAATAAATAAATAAATAAATAAATAAATAAATAAATAAATAAATAAATAAATAAATAAATAAATAAATAAATAAATAAATAAATAAATAAATAAATAAATAAATAAATAAATAAATAAATAAATAAATAAATAAATAAATAAATAAATAAATAAATAAATAAATAAATAAATAAATAAATAAATAAATAAATAAATAAATAAATAAATAAATAAATAAATAAATAAATAAATAAATAAATAAATAAATAAATAAATAAATAAATAAATAAATAAATAAATAAATAAATAAATAAATAAATAAATAATAGCTATTTATGCAACCAGTTAGGAAATGCATTTTTTTGTGTAACGAGCGGATTTCTGCGGGACGAGCGCAGCGAGTTCTGCAAAATAACGCGAGTTACACAAAATAGCATTTCCTAACATGTTGCATACAAGATTTTTTCTAATTTTTACAAGAACCTTCTCAAAAAAGAGTTTTTTAAACTTATGATATTAATAATTTAGTGAATTTTATCAAAACAAGTAGGCTTTATTCGGAACTTTTCATCACCAGTTGTGAAATATTTTTCATTACATCACCAGTTGCGTAAAATGTGCCGTTTGCCAACTACAATCGATTTTGAAAAGTCACATTTTACATGCCAAAATTAGAAAAATAATTAGAAAAATAAATAAATAAATAAATAAATAAATAAATAAATAAATAAATAAATAAATAAATAAATAAATAAATAAATAAATAAATAAATAAATAAATAAATAAATAAATAAATAAATAAATAAATAAATAATAGCTATTTATGCAACCAGTTAGGAAATGCATTTTTTTGTGTAACGAGCGGATTTCTGCGGGACGAGCGCAGCGAGTTCTGCAAAATAACGCGAGTTACACAAAATAGCATTTCCTAACATGTTGCATACAAGATTTTTTCTAATTTTTACAAGAACCTTCTCAAAAAAGAGTTTTTTAAACTTATGATATTAATAATTTAGTGAATTTTATCAAAACAAGTAGGCTTTATTCGGAACTTTTCATCACCAGTTGTGAAATATTTTTCATTACATCACCAGTTGCGTAAAATGTGCCGTTTGCCAACTACAATCGATTTTGAAAAGTCACATTTTACATGCCAAAATTAGAAAAATAAATAAATAAATAAATAAATAAATAAATAAATAAATAAATAAATAAATAAATAAATAAATAAATAAATAAATAAATAAATAAATAAATAAATAAATAAATAAATAAATAAATAAATAAATAAATAAATAAATAAATAAATAAATAAATAAATAAATAAATAAATAAATAAATAAATAAATAAATAAATAAATAAATAAATAAATAAATAAATAAATAAATAAATAAATAAATAAATAAATAAATAAATAAATAAATAAATAAATAAATAAATAAATAAATAAATAAATAAATAAATAAATAAATAAATAAATAAATAAATAAATAAATAAATAAATAAATAAATAAATAAATAAATAAATAAATAAATAAATAAATAAATAAATAAATAAATAAATAAATAAATAAATAAATAAATAAATAAATAAATAAATAAATAAATAAATAAATAAATAAATAAATAAATAAATAAATAAATAAATAAATAAATAAATAAATAAATAAATAAATAAATAAATAAATAAATAAATAAATAAATAAATAAATAAATAAATAAATAAATAAATAAATAAATAAATAAATAAATAAATAAATAAATAAATAAATAAATAAATAAATAAATAAATAAATAAATAAATAAATAAATAAATAAATAAATAAATAAATAAATAAATAAATAAATAAATAAATAAATAAATAAATAAATAAATAAATAAATAAATAAATAAATAAATAAATAAATAAATAAATAAATAAATAAATAAATAAATAAATAAATAAATAAATAAATAAATAAATAAATAAATAAATAAATAAATAAATAAATAAATAAATAAATAAATAAATAAATAAATAAATAAATAAATAAATAAATAAATAAATAAATAAATAAATAAATAAATAAATAAATAAATAAATAAATAAATAAATAAATAAATAAATAAATAAATAAATAAATAAATAAATAAATAAATAAATAAATAAATAAATAAATAAATAAATAAATAAATAAATAAATAAATAAATAAATAAATAAATAAATAAATAAATAAATAAATAAATAAATAAATAAATAAATAAATAAATAAATAAATAAATAAATAAATAAATAAATAAATAAATAAATAAATAAATAAATAAATAAATAAATAAATAAATAAATAAATAAATAAATAAATAAATAAATAAATAAATAAATAAATAAATAAATAAATAAATAAATAAATAAATAAATAAATAAATAAATAAATAAATAAATAAATAAATAAATAAATAAATAAATAAATAAATAAATAAATAAATAAATAAATAAATAAATAAATAAATAAATAAATAAATAAATAAATAAATAAATAAATAAATAAATAAATAAATAAATAAATAAATAAATAAATAAATAAATAAATAAATAAATAAATAAATAAATAAATAAATAAATAAATAAATAAATAAATAAATAAATAAATAAATAAATAAATAAATAAATAAATAAATAAATAAATAAATAAATAAATAAATAAATAAATAAATAAATAAATAAATAAATAAATAAATAAATAAATAAATAAATAAATAAATAAATAAATAAATAAATAAATAAATAAATAAATAAATAAATAAATAAATAAATAAATAAATAAATAAATAAATAAATAAATAAATAAATAAATAAATAAATAAATAAATAAATAAATAAATAAATAAATAAATAAATAAATAAATAAATAAATAAATAAATAAATAAATAAATAAATAAATAAATAAATAAATAAATAAATAAATAAATAAATAAATAAATAAATAAATAAATAAATAAATAAATAAATAAATAAATAAATAAATAAATAAATAAATAAATAAATAAATAAATAAATAAATAAATAAATAAATAAATAAATAAATAAATAAATAAATAAATAAATAAATAAATAAATAAATAAATAAATAAATAAATAAATAAATAAATAAATAAATAAATAAATAAATAAATAAATAAATAAATAAATAAATAAATAAATAAATAAATAAATAAATAAATAAATAAATAAATAAATAAATAAATAAATAAATAAATAAATAAATAAATAAATAAATAAATAAATAAATAAATAAATAAATAAATAAATAAATAAATAAATAAATAAATAAATAAATAAATAAATAAATAAATAAATAAATAAATAAATAAATAAATAAATAAATAAATAAATAAATAAATAAATAAATAAATAAATAAATAAATAAATAAATAAATAAATAAATAAATAAATAAATAAATAAATAAATAAATAAATAAATAAATAAATAAATAAATAAATAAATAAATAAATAAATAAATAAATAAATAAATAAATAAATAAATAAATAAATAAATAAATAAATAAATAAATAAATAAATAAATAAATAAATAAATAAATAAATAAATAAATAAATAAATAAATAAATAAATAAATAAATAAATAAATAAATAAATAAATAAATAAATAAATAAATAAATAAATAAATAAATAAATAAATAAATAAATAAATAAATAAATAAATAAATAAATAAATAAATAAATAAATAAATAAATAAATAAATAAATAAATAAATAAATAAATAAATAAATAAATAAATAAATAAATAAATAAATAAATAAATAAATAAATAAATAAATAAATAAATAAATAAATAAATAAATAAATAAATAAATAAATAAATAAATAAATAAATAAATAAATAAATAAATAAATAAATAAATAAATAAATAAATAAATAAATAAATAAATAAATAAATAAATAAATAAATAAATAAATAAATAAATAAATAAATAAATAAATAAATAAATAAATAAATAAATAAATAAATAAATAAATAAATAAATAAATAAATAAATAAATAAATAAATAAATAAATAAATAAATAAATAAATAAATAAATAAATAAATAAATAAATAAATAAATAAATAAATAAATAAATAAATAAATAAATAAATAAATAAATAAATAAATAAATAAATAAATAAATAAATAAATAAATAAATAAATAAATAAATAAATAAATAAATAAATAAATAAATAAATAAATAAATAAATAAATAAATAAATAAATAAATAAATAAATAAATAAATAAATAAATAAATAAATAAATAAATAAATAAATAAATAAATAAATAAATAAATAAATAAATAAATAAATAAATAAATAAATAAATAAATAAATAAATAAATAAATAAATAAATAAATAAATAAATAAATAAATAAATAAATAAATAAATAAATAAATAAATAAATAAATAAATAAATAAATAAATAAATAAATAAATAAATAAATAAATAAATAAATAAATAAATAAATAAATAAATAAATAAATAAATAAATAAATAAATAAATAAATAAATAAATAAATAAATAAATAAATAAATAAATAAATAAATAAATAAATAAATAAATAATAGCTATTTATGCAACCAGTTAGGAAATGCATTTTTTTGTGTAACGAGCGGATTTCTGCGGGACGAGCGCAGCGAGTTCTGCAAAATAACGCGAGTTACACAAAATAGCATTTCCTAACATGTTGCATACAAGATTTTTTCTAATTTTTACAAGAACCTTCTCAAAAAAGAGTTTTTTAAACTTATGATATTAATAATTTAGTGAATTTTATCAAAACAAGTAGGCTTTATTCGGAACTTTTCATCACCAGTTGTGAAATATTTTTCATTACATCACCAGTTGCGTAAAATGTGCCGTTTGCCAACTACAATCGATTTTGAAAAGTCACATTTTACATGCCAAAATTAGAAAAATAAATAAATAAATAAATAAATAAATAAATAAATAAATAAATAAATAAATAAATAAATAAATAAATAAATAAATAAATAAATAAATAAATAAATAAATAAATAAATAAATAAATAAATAAATAAATAAATAAATAAATAAATAAATAAATAAATAATAGCTATTTATGCAACCAGTTAGGAAATGCATTTTTTTGTGTAACGAGCGGATTTCTGCGGGACGAGCGCAGCGAGTTCTGCAAAATAACGCGAGTTACACAAAATAGCATTTCCTAACATGTTGCATACAAGATTTTTTCTAATTTTTACAAGAACCTTCTCAAAAAAGAGTTTTTTAAACTTATGATATTAATAATTTAGTGAATTTTATCAAAACAAGTAGGCTTTATTCGGAACTTTTCATCACCAGTTGTGAAATATTTTTCATTACATCACCAGTTGCGTAAAATGTGCCGTTTGCCAACTACAATCGATTTTGAAAAGTCACATTTTACATGCCAAAATTAGAAAAATAAATAAATAAATAAATAAATAAATAAATAAATAAATAAATAAATAAATAAATAAATAAATAAATAAATAAATAAATAAATAAATAAATAAATAAATAAATAAATAAATAAATAAATAAATAAATAAATAAATAAATAAATAAATAAATAAATAAATAAATAAATAAATAAATAAATAAATAAATAAATAAATAAATAAATAAATAAATAAATAAATAAATAAATAAATAAATAAATAAATAAATAAATAAATAAATAAATAAATAAATAAATAAATAAATAAATAAATAAATAAATAAATAAATAAATAAATAAATAAATAAATAAATAAATAAATAAATAAATAAATAAATAAATAAATAAATAAATAAATAAATAAATAAATAAATAAATAAATAAATAAATAAATAAATAAATAAATAAATAAATAAATAAATAAATAAATAAATAAATAAATAAATAAATAAATAAATAAATAAATAAATAAATAAATAAATAAATAAATAAATAAATAAATAAATAAATAAATAAATAAATAAATAAATAAATAAATAAATAAATAAATAAATAAATAAATAAATAAATAAATAAATAAATAAATAAATAAATAAATAAATAAATAAATAAATAAATAAATAAATAAATAAATAAATAAATAAATAAATAAATAAATAAATAAATAAATAAATAAATAAATAAATAAATAAATAAATAAATAAATAAATAAATAAATAAATAAATAAATAAATAAATAAATAAATAAATAAATAAATAAATAAATAAATAAATAAATAAATAAATAAATAAATAAATAAATAAATAAATAAATAAATAAATAAATAAATAAATAAATAAATAAATAAATAAATAAATAAATAAATAAATAAATAAATAAATAAATAAATAAATAAATAAATAAATAAATAAATAAATAAATAAATAAATAAATAAATAAATAAATAAATAAATAAATAAATAAATAAATAAATAAATAAATAAATAAATAAATAAATAAATAAATAAATAAATAAATAAATAAATAAATAAATAAATAAATAAATAAATAAATAAATAAATAAATAAATAAATAAATAAATAAATAAATAAATAAATAAATAAATAAATAAATAAATAAATAAATAAATAAATAAATAAATAAATAAATAAATAAATAAATAAATAAATAAATAAATAAATAAATAAATAAATAAATAAATAAATAAATAAATAAATAAATAAATAAATAAATAAATAAATAAATAAATAAATAAATAAATAAATAAATAAATAAATAAATAAATAAATAAATAAATAAATAAATAAATAAATAAATAAATAAATAAATAAATAAATAAATAAATAAATAAATAAATAAATAAATAAATAAATAAATAAATAAATAAATAAATAAATAAATAAATAAATAAATAAATAAATAAATAAATAAATAAATAAATAAATAAATAAATAAATAAATAAATAAATAAATAAATAAATAAATAAATAAATAAATAAATAAATAAATAAATAAATAAATAAATAAATAAATAAATAAATAAATAAATAAATAAATAAATAAATAAATAAATAAATAAATAAATAAATAAATAAATAAATAAATAAATAAATAAATAAATAAATAAATAAATAAATAAATAAATAAATAAATAAATAAATAAATAAATAAATAAATAAATAAATAAATAAATAAATAAATAAATAAATAAATAAATAAATAAATAAATAAATAAATAAATAAATAAATAAATAAATAAATAAATAAATAAATAAATAAATAAATAAATAAATAAATAAATAAATAAATAAATAAATAAATAAATAAATAAATAAATAAATAAATAAATAAATAAATAAATAAATAAATAAATAAATAAATAAATAAATAAATAAATAAATAAATAAATAAATAAATAAATAAATAAATAAATAAATAAATAAATAAATAAATAAATAAATAAATAAATAAATAAATAAATAAATAAATAAATAAATAAATAAATAAATAAATAAATAAATAAATAAATAAATAAATAAATAAATAAATAAATAAATAAATAAATAAATAAATAAATAAATAAATAAATAAATAAATAAATAAATAAATAAATAAATAAATAAATAAATAAATAAATAAATAAATAAATAAATAAATAAATAAATAAATAAATAAATAAATAAATAAATAAATAAATAAATAAATAAATAAATAAATAAATAAATAAATAAATAAATAAATAAATAAATAAATAAATAAATAAATAAATAAATAAATAAATAAATAAATAAATAAATAAATAAATAAATAAATAAATAAATAAATAAATAAATAAATAAATAAATAAATAAATAAATAAATAAATAAATAAATAAATAAATAAATAAATAAATAAATAAATAAATAAATAAATAAATAAATAAATAAATAAATAAATAAATAAATAAATAAATAAATAAATAAATAAATAAATAAATAAATAAATAAATAAATAAATAAATAAATAAATAAATAAATAAATAAATAAATAAATAAATAAATAAATAAATAAATAAATAAATAAATAAATAAATAAATAAATAAATAAATAAATAAATAAATAAATAAATAAATAAATAAATAAATAAATAAATAAATAAATAAATAAATAAATAAATAAATAAATAAATAAATAAATAAATAAATAAATAAATAAATAAATAAATAAATAAATAAATAAATAAATAAATAAATAAATAAATAAATAAATAAATAAATAAATAAATAAATAAATAAATAAATAAATAAATAAATAAATAAATAAATAAATAAATAAATAAATAAATAAATAAATAAATAAATAAATAAATAAATAAATAAATAAATAAATAAATAAATAAATAAATAAATAAATAAATAAATAAATAAATAAATAAATAAATAAATAAATAAATAAATAAATAAATAAATAAATAAATAAATAAATAAATAAATAAATAAATAAATAAATAAATAAATAAATAAATAAATAAATAAATAAATAAATAAATAAATAAATAAATAAATAAATAAATAAATAAATAAATAAATAAATAAATAAATAAATAAATAAATAAATAAATAAATAAATAAATAAATAAATAAATAAATAAATAAATAAATAAATAAATAAATAAATAAATAAATAAATAAATAAATAAATAAATAAATAAATAAATAAATAAATAAATAAATAAATAAATAAATAAATAAATAAATAAATAAATAAATAAATAAATAAATAAATAAATAAATAAATAAATAAATAAATAAATAAATAAATAAATAAATAAATAAATAAATAAATAAATAAATAAATAAATAAATAAATAAATAAATAAATAAATAAATAAATAAATAAATAAATAAATAAATAAATAAATAAATAAATAAATAAATAAATAAATAAATAAATAAATAAATAAATAAATAAATAAATAAATAAATAAATAAATAAATAAATAAATAAATAAATAAATAAATAAATAAATAAATAAATAAATAAATAAATAAATAAATAAATAAATAAATAAATAAATAAATAAATAAATAAATAAATAAATAAATAAATAAATAAATAAATAAATAATAGCTATTTATGCAACCAGTTAGGAAATGCATTTTTTTGTGTAACGAGCGGATTTCTGCGGGACGAGCGCAGCGAGTTCTGCAAAATAACGCGAGTTACACAAAATAGCATTTCCTAACATGTTGCATACAAGATTTTTTCTAATTTTTACAAGAACCTTCTCAAAAAAGAGTTTTTTAAACTTATGATATTAATAATTTAGTGAATTTTATCAAAACAAGTAGGCTTTATTCGGAACTTTTCATCACCAGTTGTGAAATATTTTTCATTACATCACCAGTTGCGTAAAATGTGCCGTTTGCCAACTACAATCGATTTTGAAAAGTCACATTTTACATGCCAAAATTAGAAAAATAAATAAATAAATAAATAAATAAATAAATAAATAAATAAATAAATAAATAAATAAATAATAGCTATTTATGCAACCAGTTAGGAAATGCATTTTTTTGTGTAACGAGCGGATTTCTGCGGGACGAGCGCAGCGAGTTCTGCAAAATAACGCGAGTTACACAAAATAGCATTTCCTAACATGTTGCATACAAGATTTTTTCTAATTTTTACAAGAACCTTCTCAAAAAAGAGTTTTTTAAACTTATGATATTAATAATTTAGTGAATTTTATCAAAACAAGTAGGCTTTATTCGGAACTTTTCATCACCAGTTGTGAAATATTTTTCATTACATCACCAGTTGCGTAAAATGTGCCGTTTGCCAACTACAATCGATTTTGAAAAGTCACATTTTACATGCCAAAATTAGAAAAATAAATAAATAAATAAATAAATAAATAAATAAATAAATAAATAAATAATAGCTATTTATGCAACCAGTTAGGAAATGCATTTTTTTGTGTAACGAGCGGATTTCTGCGGGACGAGCGCAGCGAGTTCTGCAAAATAACGCGAGTTACACAAAATAGCATTTCCAAGAACCTTCTCAAAAAAGAGTTTTTTAAACTTATGATATTAATAATTTAGTGAATTTTATCAAAACAAGTAGGCTTTATTCGGAACTTTTCATCACCAGTTGTGAAATATTTTTCATTACATCACCAGTTGCGTAAAATGTGCCGTTTGCCAACTACAATCGATTTTGAAAAGTCACATTTTACATGCCAAAATTAGAAAAATAAATAAATAAATAAATAAATAAATAAATAAATAAATAAATAAATAAATAAATAAATAAATAAATAAATAAATAAATAAATAAATAAATAAATAAATAAATAAATAAATAAATAAATAAATAAATAAATAAATAAATAAATAAATAAATAAATAAATAAATAAATAAATAAATAAATAAATAAATAAATAAATAAATAAATAAATAAATAAATAAATAAATAAATAAATAAATAAATAAATAAATAAATAAATAAATAAATAAATAAATAAATAAATAAATAAATAAATAAATAAATAAATAAATAAATAAATAAATAAATAAATAAATAAATAAATAAATAAATAAATAAATAAATAAATAAATAAATAAATAAATAAATAAATAAATAAATAAATAAATAAATAAATAAATAAATAAATAAATAAATAAATAAATAAATAAATAAATAAATAAATAAATAAATAAATAAATAAATAAATAAATAAATAAATAAATAAATAAATAAATAAATAAATAAATAAATAAATAAATAAATAAATAAATAAATAAATAAATAAATAAATAAATAAATAAATAAATAAATAAATAAATAAATAAATAAATAAATAAATAAATAAATAAATAAATAAATAAATAAATAAATAAATAAATAAATAAATAAATAAATAAATAAATAAATAAATAAATAAATAAATAAATAAATAAATAAATAAATAAATAAATAAATAAATAAATAAATAAATAAATAAATAAATAAATAAATAAATAAATAAATAAATAAATAAATAAATAAATAAATAAATAAATAAATAAATAAATAAATAAATAAATAAATAAATAAATAAATAAATAAATAAATAAATAAATAAATAAATAAATAAATAAATAAATAAATAAATAAATAAATAAATAAATAAATAAATAAATAAATAAATAAATAAATAAATAAATAAATAAATAAATAAATAAATAAATAAATAAATAAATAAATAAATAAATAAATAAATAAATAAATAAATAAATAAATAAATAAATAAATAAATAAATAAATAAATAAATAAATAAATAAATAAATAAATAAATAAATAAATAAATAAATAAATAAATAAATAAATAAATAAATAAATAAATAAATAAATAAATAAATAAATAAATAAATAAATAAATAAATAAATAAATAAATAAATAAATAAATAAATAAATAAATAAATAAATAAATAAATAAATAAATAAATAAATAAATAAATAAATAAATAAATAAATAAATAAATAAATAAATAAATAAATAAATAAATAAATAAATAAATAAATAAATAAATAAATAAATAAATAAATAAATAAATAAATAAATAAATAAATAAATAAATAAATAAATAAATAAATAAATAAATAAATAAATAAATAAATAAATAAATAAATAAATAAATAAATAAATAAATAAATAAATAAATAAATAAATAAATAAATAAATAAATAAATAAATAAATAAATAAATAAATAAATAAATAAATAAATAAATAAATAAATAAATAAATAAATAAATAAATAAATAAATAAATAAATAAATAAATAAATAAATAAATAAATAAATAAATAAATAAATAAATAAATAAATAAATAAATAAATAAATAAATAAATAAATAAATAAATAAATAAATAAATAAATAAATAAATAAATAAATAAATAAATAAATAAATAAATAAATAAATAAATAAATAAATAAATAAATAAATAAATAAATAAATAAATAAATAAATAAATAAATAAATAAATAAATAAATAAATAAATAAATAAATAAATAAATAAATAAATAAATAAATAAATAAATAAATAAATAAATAAATAAATAAATAAATAAATAAATAAATAAATAAATAAATAAATAAATAAATAAATAAATAAATAAATAAATAAATAAATAAATAAATAAATAAATAAATAAATAAATAAATAAATAAATAAATAAATAAATAAATAAATAAATAAATAAATAAATAAATAAATAAATAAATAAATAAATAAATAAATAAATAAATAAATAAATAAATAAATAAATAAATAAATAAATAAATAAATAAATAAATAAATAAATAAATAAATAAATAAATAAATAAATAAATAAATAAATAAATAAATAAATAAATAAATAAATAAATAAATAAATAAATAAATAAATAAATAAATAAATAAATAAATAAATAAATAAATAAATAAATAAATAAATAAATAAATAAATAAATAAATAAATAAATAAATAAATAAATAAATAAATAAATAAATAAATAAATAAATAAATAAATAAATAAATAAATAAATAAATAAATAAATAAATAAATAAATAAATAAATAAATAAATAAATAAATAAATAAATAAATAAATAAATAAATAAATAAATAAATAAATAAATAAATAAATAAATAAATAAATAAATAAATAAATAAATAAATAAATAAATAAATAAATAAATAAATAAATAAATAAATAAATAAATAAATAAATAAATAAATAAATAAATAAATAAATAAATAAATAAATAAATAAATAAATAAATAAATAAATAAATAAATAAATAATAGCTATTTATGCAACCAGTTAGGAAATGCATTTTTTTGTGTAACGAGCGGATTTCTGCGGGACGAGCGCAGCGAGTTCTGCAAAATAACGCGAGTTACACAAAATAGCATTTCCTAACATGTTGCATACAAGATTTTTTCTAATTTTTACAAGAACCTTCTCAAAAAAGAGTTTTTTAAACTTATGATATTAATAATTTAGTGAATTTTATCAAAACAAGTAGGCTTTATTCGGAACTTTTCATCACCAGTTGTGAAATATTTTTCATTACATCACCAGTTGCGTAAAATGTGCCGTTTGCCAACTACAATCGATTTTGAAAAGTCACATTTTACATGCCAAAATTAGAAAAATAAATAAATAAATAAATAAATAAATAAATAAATAAATAAATAAATAAATAAATAAATAAATAAATAAATAAATAATAGCTATTTATGCAACCAGTTAGGAAATGCATTTTTTTGTGTAACGAGCGGATTTCTGCGGGACGAGCGCAGCGAGTTCTGCAAAATAACGCGAGTTACACAAAATAGCATTTCCTAACATGTTGCATACAAGATTTTTTCTAATTTTTACAAGAACCTTCTCAAAAAAGAGTTCTTTAAACTTATGATATTAATAATTTAGTGAATTTTATCAAAACAAGTAGGCTTTATTCGGAAGTTTTCATCACCAGTTGTGAAATATTTTTCATTACATCACCAGTTGCGTAAAATGTGCCGTTTGCCAACTACAATCGATTTTGAAAAGTCACATTTTACATGCCAAAATTAGAAAAATAAATAAATAAATAAATAAATAAATAAATAAATAAATAAATAAATAAATAAATAAATAAATAAATAAATAAATAAATAAATAAATAAATAAATAAATAAATAAATAAATAAATAAATAAATAAATAAATAAATAAATAAATAAATAAATAAATAAATAAATAAATAAATAAATAAATAAATAAATAAATAAATAAATAAATAAATAAATAAATAAATAAATAAATAAATAAATAAATAAATAAATAAATAAATAAATAAATAAATAAATAAATAAATAAATAAATAAATAAATAAATAAATAAATAAATAAATAAATAAATAAATAAATAAATAAATAAATAAATAAATAAATAAATAAATAAATAAATAAATAAATAAATAAATAAATAAATAAATAAATAAATAAATAAATAAATAAATAAATAAATAAATAAATAAATAAATAAATAAATAAATAAATAAATAAATAAATAAATAAATAAATAAATAAATAAATAAATAAATAAATAAATAAATAAATAAATAAATAAATAAATAAATAAATAAATAAATAAATAAATAAATAAATAAATAAATAAATAAATAAATAAATAAATAAATAAATAAATAAATAAATAAATAAATAAATAAATAAATAAATAAATAAATAAATAAATAAATAAATAAATAAATAAATAAATAAATAAATAAATAAATAAATAAATAAATAAATAAATAAATAAATAAATAAATAAATAAATAAATAAATAAATAAATAAATAAATAAATAAATAAATAAATAAATAAATAAATAAATAAATAAATAAATAAATAAATAAATAAATAAATAAATAAATAAATAAATAAATAAATAAATAAATAAATAAATAAATAAATAAATAAATAAATAAATAAATAAATAAATAAATAAATAAATAAATAAATAAATAAATAAATAAATAAATAAATAAATAAATAAATAAATAAATAAATAAATAAATAAATAAATAAATAAATAAATAAATAAATAAATAAATAAATAAATAAATAAATAAATAAATAAATAAATAAATAAATAAATAAATAAATAAATAAATAAATAAATAAATAAATAAATAAATAAATAAATAAATAAATAAATAAATAAATAAATAAATAAATAAATAAATAAATAAATAAATAAATAAATAAATAAATAAATAAATAAATAAATAAATAAATAAATAAATAAATAAATAAATAAATAAATAAATAAATAAATAAATAAATAAATAAATAAATAAATAAATAAATAAATAAATAAATAAATAAATAAATAAATAAATAAATAAATAAATAAATAAATAAATAAATAAATAAATAAATAAATAAATAAATAAATAAATAAATAAATAAATAAATAAATAAATAAATAAATAAATAAATAAATAAATAAATAAATAAATAAATAAATAAATAAATAAATAAATAAATAAATAAATAAATAAATAAATAAATAAATAAATAAATAAATAAATAAATAAATAAATAAATAAATAAATAAATAAATAAATAAATAAATAAATAAATAAATAAATAAATAAATAAATAAATAAATAAATAAATAAATAAATAAATAAATAAATAAATAAATAAATAAATAAATAAATAAATAAATAAATAAATAAATAAATAAATAAATAAATAAATAAATAAATAAATAAATAAATAAATAAATAAATAAATAAATAAATAAATAAATAAATAAATAAATAAATAAATAAATAAATAAATAAATAAATAAATAAATAAATAAATAAATAAATAAATAAATAAATAAATAAATAAATAAATAAATAAATAAATAAATAAATAAATAAATAAATAAATAAATAAATAAATAAATAAATAAATAAATAAATAAATAAATAAATAAATAAATAAATAAATAAATAAATAAATAAATAAATAAATAAATAAATAAATAAATAAATAAATAAATAAATAAATAAATAAATAAATAAATAAATAAATAAATAAATAAATAAATAAATAAATAAATAAATAAATAAATAAATAAATAAATAAATAAATAAATAAATAAATAAATAAATAAATAAATAAATAAATAAATAAATAAATAAATAAATAAATAAATAAATAAATAAATAAATAAATAAATAAATAAATAAATAAATAAATAAATAATAGCTATTTATGCAACCAGTTAGGAAATGCATTTTTTTGTGTAACGAGCGGATTTCTGCGGGACGAGCGCAGCGAGTTCTGCAAAATAACGCGAGTTACACAAAATAGCATTTCCTAACATGTTGCATACAAGATTTTTTCTAATTTTTACAAGAACCTTCTCAAAAAAGAGTTTTTTAAACTTATGATATTAATAATTTAGTGAATTTTATCAAAACAAGTAGGCTTTATTCGGAACTTTTCATCACCAGTTGTGAAATATTTTTCATTACATCACCAGTTGCGTAAAATGTGCCGTTTGCCAACTACAATCGATTTTGAAAAGTCACATTTTACATGCCAAAATTAGAAAAATAAATAAATAAATAAATAAATAAATAAATAAATAAATAAATAAATAAATAAATAAATAAATAAATAAATAAATAAATAAATAAATAAATAAATAAATAAATAAATAATAGCTATTTATGCAACCAGTTAGGAAATGCATTTTTTTGTGTAACGAGCGGATTTCTGCGGGACGAGCGCAGCGAGTTCTGCAAAATAACGCGAGTTACACAAAATAGCATTTCCTAACATGTTGCATACAAGATTTTTTCTAATTTTTACAAGAACCTTCTCAAAATAGTTATTTGCGCTACTAGTAGCGGTAAGTAAACTTTTTTGTCCGAGGTAGAAGTTTGTGTACCGAGGCGGAGCCGAGGTACACAATCTTCCGAGGACAGAAAAGATACTTACCTGCGTGTTGCGCATTACGTTTTTCTCACTACCAATTTGAAAATCATTAGTAAACTCTACTAAATTAATAAACTGACATTCCATTTATATCTATCAAAAAGTCGCGGCACACTGGTTTCGTGTTTATATTTATAATATTATAAAATCTAGTCGTCTATGCTGAATGGTTGCTAAGGCAATGTATAATTTGATATTATATATTATATTTGCTTATTCTATTTCAAATAATCAAGAAACGAAAAAAATTGATCAAAAAAACAATGTTCCTTCAATTACCCTTTCAAATTGTTCAAATTGTTCTGTTAGTATTAATTTTAATAAATAAATTAAATTATTTTAAATATATTCCTCATTCGTTTGGTATATTTTTAATTTTTAGACACCCTAGCGCGGAAAGTGTCCTATCGCGGAAAGTGACCTAATGCGGAAAGTGACCTGCCGCGGTAAATATTGTTTTTACATAGTTACGGCGCGTTGTTAAGGTAGCTAGGTGTTCTACTTTCCATTACATTTGATTTTTTATCAATGTAATGTCAATTTACCTATATGGTAGTGAGAAATAGTTATTTGCGCTACTAGTAGCGGTAAGTAAACTTTTTTGTCCGAGGTAGAAGTTTGTGTACCGAGGCGGAGCCGAGGTACACAATCTTCCGAGGACAGAAAAGATACTTACCTGCGTGTTGCGCATTACGTTTCGTTTTTCTCACTACCAATTTGAAAATCATTAGTAAACTCTACTAAATTAATAAACTGACATTCCATTTATATCTATCAAAAAGTCGCGGCACACTGGTTTCGTGTTTATATTTATAATATTATAAAATCTAGTCGTCTATGCTGAATGGTTGCTAAGGCAATGTATAATTTGATATTATATATTATATTTGCTTATTCTATTTCAAATAATCAAGAAACGAAAAAAATTGATCAAAAAAACAATGTTCCTTCAATTACCCTTTCAAATTGTTCAAATTGTTCTGTTAGTATTAATTTTAATAAATAAATTAAATTATTTTAAATATATTCCTCATTCGTTTGGTATATTTTTAATTTTTAGACACCCTAGCGCGGAAAGTGTCCTATCGCGGAAAGTGACCTAATGCGGAAAGTGACCTGCCGCGGTAAATATTGTTTTTACATAGTTACGGCGCGTTGTTAAGGTAGCTAGGTGTTCTACTTTCCATTACATTTGATTTTTTATCAATGTAATGTCAATTTACCTATATGGTAGTGAGAAAAAGAGTTTTTTAAACTTATGATATTAATAATTTAGTGAATTTTATCAAAACAAGTAGGCTTTATTCGGAACTTTTCATCACCAGTTGTGAAATATTTTTCATTACATCACCAGTTGCGTAAAATGTGCCGTTTGCCAACTACAATCGATTTTGAAAAGTCACATTTTACATGCCAAAATTAGAAAAATAAATAAATAAATAAATAAATAAATAAATAAATAAATAAATAAATAAATAAATAAATAAATAAATAAATAAATAAATAAATAAATAAATAAATAAATAAATAAATAAATAAATAAATAAATAAATAAATAAATAAATAAATAAATAAATAAATAAATAAATAAATAAATAAATAAATAAATAAATAAATAAATAAATAAATAAATAAATAAATAAATAAATAAATAAATAAATAAATAAATAAATAAATAAATAAATAAATAAATAAATAAATAAATAAATAAATAAATAAATAAATAAATAAATAAATAAATAAATAAATAAATAAATAAATAAATAAATAAATAAATAAATAAATAAATAAATAAATAAATAAATAAATAAATAAATAAATAAATAAATAAATAAATAAATAAATAAATAAATAAATAAATAAATAAATAAATAAATAAATAAATAAATAAATAAATAAATAAATAAATAAATAAATAAATAAATAAATAAATAAATAAATAAATAAATAAATAAATAAATAAATAAATAAATAAATAAATAAATAAATAAATAATAGCTATTTATGCAACCAGTTAGGAAATGCATTTTTTTGTGTAACGAGCGGATTTCTGCGGGACGAGCGCAGCGAGTTCTGCAAAATAACGCGAGTTACACAAAATAGCATTTCCTAACATGTTGCATACAAGATTTTTTCTAATTTTTACAAGAACCTTCTCAAAAAAGAGTTTTTTAAACTTATGATATTAATAATTTAGTGAATTTTATCAAAACAAGTAGGCTTTATTCGGAACTTTTCATCACCAGTTGTGAAATATTTTTCATTACATCACCAGTTGCGTAAAATGTGCCGTTTGCCAACTACAATCGATTTTGAAAAGTCACATTTTACATGCCAAAATTAGAAAAATAAATAAATAAATAAATAAATAAATAAATAAATAAATAAATAAATAAATAAATAAATAAATAAATAAATAAATAAATAAATAAATAAATAAATAAATAATAGCTATTTATGCAACCAGTTAGGAAATGCATTTTTTTGTGTAACGAGCGGATTTCTGCGGGACGAGCGCAGCGAGTTCTGCAAAATAACGCGAGTTACACAAAATAGCATTTCCTAACATGTTGCATACAAGATTTTTTCTAATTTTTACAAGAACCTTCTCAAAATAGTTATTTGCGCTACTAGTAGCGGTAAGTAAACTTTTTTGTCCGAGGTAGAAGTTTGTGTACCGAGGCGGAGCCGAGGTACACAATCTTCCGAGGACAGAAAAGATACTTACCTGCGTGTTGCGCATTACGTTTTTCTCACTACCAATTTGAAAATCATTAGTAAACTCTACTAAATTAATAAACTGACATTCCATTTATATCTATCAAAAAGTCGCGGCACACTGGTTTCGTGTTTATATTTATAATATTATAAAATCTAGTCGTCTATGCTGAATGGTTGCTAAGGCAATGTATAATTTGATATTATATATTATATTTGCTTATTCTATTTCAAATAATCAAGAAACGAAAAAAATTGATCAAAAAAACAATGTTCCTTCAATTACCCTTTCAAATTGTTCAAATTGTTCTGTTAGTATTAATTTTAATAAATAAATTAAATTATTTTAAATATATTCCTCATTCGTTTGGTATATTTTTAATTTTTAGACACCCTAGCGCGGAAAGTGTCCTATCGCGGAAAGTGACCTAATGCGGAAAGTGACCTGCCGCGGTAAATATTGTTTTTACATAGTTACGGCGCGTTGTTAAGGTAGCTAGGTGTTCTACTTTCCATTACATTTGATTTTTTATCAATGTAATGTCAATTTACCTATATGGTAGTGAGAAAAAGAGTTTTTTAAACTTATGATATTAATAATTTAGTGAATTTTATCAAAACAAGTAGGCTTTATTCGGAACTTTTCATCACCAGTTGTGAAATATTTTTCATTACATCACCAGTTGCGTAAAATGTGCCGTTTGCCAACTACAATCGATTTTGAAAAGTCACATTTTACATGCCAAAATTAGAAAAATAAATAAATAAATAAATAAATAAATAAATAAATAAATAAATAAATAAATAAATAAATAAATAAATAAATAAATAAATAAATAAATAAATAAATAAATAAATAAATAAATAAATAAATAAATAAATAAATAAATAAATAAATAAATAAATAAATAAATAAATAAATAAATAAATAAATAAATAAATAAATAAATAAATAAATAAATAAATAAATAAATAAATAAATAAATAAATAAATAAATAAATAAATAAATAAATAAATAAATAAATAAATAAATAAATAAATAAATAAATAAATAAATAAATAAATAAATAAATAAATAAATAAATAAATAAATAAATAAATAAATAAATAAATAAATAAATAAATAAATAAATAAATAAATAAATAAATAAATAAATAAATAAATAAATAAATAAATAAATAAATAAATAAATAAATAAATAAATAAATAAATAAATAAATAAATAAATAAATAAATAAATAAATAAATAAATAAATAAATAAATAAATAAATAAATAAATAAATAAATAATAGCTATTTATGCAACCAGTTAGGAAATGCATTTTTTTGTGTAACGAGCGGATTTCTGCGGGACGAGCGCAGCGAGTTCTGCAAAATAACGCGAGTTACACAAAATAGCATTTCCTAACATGTTGCATACAAGATTTTTTCTAATTTTTACAAGAACCTTCTCAAAAAAGAGTTTTTTAAACTTATGATATTAATAATTTAGTGAATTTTATCAAAACAAGTAGGCTTTATTCGGAACTTTTCATCACCAGTTGTGAAATATTTTTCATTACATCACCAGTTGCGTAAAATGTGCCGTTTGCCAACTACAATCGATTTTGAAAAGTCACATTTTACATGCCAAAATTAGAAAAATAAATAAATAAATAAATAAATAAATAAATAAATAAATAAATAAATAAATAAATAAATAAATAAATAAATAATAGCTATTTATGCAACCAGTTAGGAAATGCATTTTTTTGTGTAACGAGCGGATTTCTGCGGGACGAGCGCAGCGAGTTCTGCAAAATAACGCGAGTTACACAAAATAGCATTTCCTAACATGTTGCATACAAGATTTTTTCTAATTTTTACAAGAACCTTCTCAAAAAAGAGTTTTTTAAACTTATGATATTAATAATTTAGTGAATTTTATCAAAACAAGTAGGCTTTATTCGGAACTTTTCATCACCAGTTGTGAAATATTTTTCATTACATCACCAGTTGCGTAAAATGTGCCGTTTGCCAACTACAATCGATTTTGAAAAGTCACATTTTACATGCCAAAATTAGAAAAATAAATAAATAAATAAATAAATAAATAAATAAATAAATAAATAAATAAATAAATAAATAAATAAATAAATAAATAAATAAATAAATAAATAAATAAATAAATAAATAAATAAATAAATAAATAAATAAATAAATAAATAAATAAATAAATAAATAAATAAATAAATAAATAAATAAATAAATAAATAAATAAATAAATAAATAAATAAATAAATAAATAAATAAATAAATAAATAAATAAATAAATAAATAAATAAATAAATAAATAAATAAATAAATAAATAAATAAATAAATAAATAAATAAATAAATAAATAAATAAATAAATAAATAAATAAATAAATAAATAAATAAATAAATAAATAAATAAATAAATAAATAAATAAATAAATAAATAAATAAATAAATAAATAAATAAATAAATAAATAAATAAATAAATAAAT
>CAUVYR010000047.1:82500-88188 GCA_963556235.1 Cryptophagus acutangulus
AAATAAATAAATAAATAAATAAATAAATAAATAAATAAATAAATAAATAAATAAATAAATAAATAAATAAATAAATAAATAAATAAATAAATAAATAAATAAATAAATAAATAAATAAATAAATAAATAAATAAATAAATAAATAAATAAATAAATAAATAAATAAATAAATAAATAAATAAATAAATAAATAAATAAATAAATAAATAAATAAATAAATAAATAAATAAATAAATAAATAAATAAATAAATAAATAAATAAATAAATAAATAAATAAATAAATAAATAAATAAATAAATAAATAAATAAATAAATAAATAAATAAATAAATAAATAAATAAATAAATAAATAAATAAATAAATAAATAAATAAATAAATAAATAAATAAATAAATAAATAAATAAATAAATAAATAAATAAATAAATAAATAAATAAATAAATAAATAAATAAATAAATAAATAAATAAATAAATAAATAAATAAATAAATAAATAAATAAATAAATAAATAAATAAATAAATAAATAAATAAATAAATAAATAAATAAATAAATAAATAAATAAATAAATAAATAAATAAATAAATAAATAAATAAATAAATAAATAAATAAATAAATAAATAAATAAATAAATAAATAAATAAATAAATAAATAAATAAATAAATAAATAAATAAATAAATAAATAAATAAATAAATAAATAAATAAATAAATAAATAAATAAATAAATAAATAAATAAATAAATAAATAAATAAATAAATAAATAAATAAATAAATAAATAAATAAATAAATAAATAAATAAATAAATAAATAAATAAATAAATAAATAAATAAATAAATAAATAAATAAATAAATAAATAAATAAATAAATAAATAAATAAATAAATAAATAAATAAATAAATAAATAAATAAATAAATAAATAAATAAATAAATAAATAAATAAATAAATAAATAAATAAATAAATAAATAAATAAATAAATAAATAAATAAATAAATAAATAAATAAATAAATAAATAAATAAATAAATAAATAAATAAATAAATAAATAAATAAATAAATAAATAAATAAATAAATAAATAAATAAATAAATAAATAAATAAATAAATAAATAAATAAATAAATAAATAAATAAATAAATAAATAAATAAATAAATAAATAAATAAATAAATAAATAAATAAATAAATAAATAAATAAATAAATAAATAAATAAATAAATAAATAAATAAATAAATAAATAAATAAATAAATAAATAAATAAATAAATAAATAAATAAATAAATAAATAAATAAATAAATAAATAAATAAATAAATAAATAAATAAATAAATAAATAAATAAATAAATAAATAAATAAATAAATAAATAAATAAATAAATAAATAAATAAATAAATAAATAAATAAATAAATAAATAAATAAATAAATAAATAAATAAATAAATAAATAAATAAATAAATAAATAAATAAATAAATAAATAAATAAATAAATAAATAAATAAATAAATAAATAAATAAATAAATAAATAAATAAATAAATAAATAAATAAATAAATAAATAAATAAATAAATAAATAAATAAATAAATAAATAAATAAATAAATAAATAAATAAATAAATAAATAAATAAATAAATAAATAAATAAATAAATAAATAAATAAATAAATAAATAAATAAATAAATAAATAAATAAATAAATAAATAAATAAATAAATAAATAAATAAATAAATAAATAAATAAATAAATAAATAAATAAATAAATAAATAAATAAATAAATAAATAAATAAATAAATAAATAAATAAATAAATAAATAAATAAATAAATAAATAAATAAATAAATAAATAAATAAATAAATAAATAAATAAATAAATAAATAAATAAATAAATAAATAAATAAATAAATAAATAAATAAATAAATAAATAAATAAATAAATAAATAAATAAATAAATAAATAAATAAATAAATAAATAAATAAATAAATAAATAAATAAATAAATAAATAAATAAATAAATAAATAAATAAATAAATAAATAAATAAATAAATAAATAAATAAATAAATAAATAAATAAATAAATAAATAAATAAATAAATAAATAAATAAATAAATAAATAAATAAATAAATAAATAAATAAATAAATAAATAAATAAATAAATAAATAAATAAATAAATAAATAAATAAATAAATAAATAAATAAATAAATAAATAAATAAATAAATAAATAAATAAATAAATAAATAAATAAATAAATAAATAAATAAATAAATAAATAAATAAATAAATAAATAAATAAATAAATAAATAAATAAATAAATAAATAAATAAATAAATAAATAAATAAATAAATAAATAAATAAATAAATAAATAAATAAATAAATAAATAAATAAATAAATAAATAAATAAATAAATAAATAAATAAATAAATAAATAAATAAATAAATAAATAAATAAATAAATAAATAAATAAATAAATAAATAAATAAATAAATAAATAAATAAATAAATAAATAAATAAATAAATAAATAAATAAATAAATAAATAAATAAATAAATAAATAAATAAATAAATAAATAAATAAATAAATAAATAAATAAATAAATAAATAAATAAATAAATAAATAAATAAATAAATAAATAAATAAATAAATAAATAAATAAATAAATAAATAAATAAATAAATAAATAAATAAATAAATAAATAAATAAATAAATAAATAAATAAATAAATAAATAAATAAATAAATAAATAAATAAATAAATAAATAAATAAATAAATAAATAAATAAATAAATAAATAAATAAATAAATAAATAAATAAATAAATAAATAAATAAATAAATAAATAAATAAATAAATAAATAAATAAATAAATAAATAAATAAATAAATAAATAAATAAATAAATAAATAAATAAATAAATAAATAAATAAATAAATAAATAAATAAATAAATAAATAAATAAATAAATAAATAAATAAATAAATAAATAAATAAATAAATAAATAAATAAATAAATAAATAAATAAATAAATAAATAAATAAATAAATAAATAAATAAATAAATAAATAAATAAATAAATAAATAAATAAATAAATAAATAAATAAATAAATAAATAAATAAATAAATAAATAAATAAATAAATAAATAAATAAATAAATAAATAAATAAATAAATAAATAAATAAATAAATAAATAAATAAATAAATAAATAAATAAATAAATAAATAAATAAATAAATAAATAAATAAATAAATAAATAAATAAATAAATAAATAAATAAATAAATAAATAAATAAATAAATAAATAAATAAATAAATAAATAAATAAATAAATAAATAAATAAATAAATAAATAAATAAATAAATAAATAAATAAATAAATAAATAAATAAATAAATAAATAAATAAATAAATAAATAAATAAATAAATAAATAAATAAATAAATAAATAAATAAATAAATAAATAAATAAATAAATAAATAAATAAATAAATAAATAAATAAATAAATAAATAAATAAATAAATAAATAAATAAATAAATAAATAAATAAATAAATAAATAAATAAATAAATAAATAAATAAATAAATAAATAAATAAATAAATAAATAAATAAATAAATAAATAAATAAATAAATAAATAAATAAATAAATAAATAAATAAATAAATAAATAAATAAATAAATAAATAAATAAATAAATAAATAAATAAATAAATAAATAAATAAATAAATAAATAAATAAATAAATAAATAAATAAATAAATAAATAAATAAATAAATAAATAAATAAATAAATAAATAAATAAATAAATAAATAAATAAATAAATAAATAAATAAATAAATAAATAAATAAATAAATAAATAAATAAATAAATAAATAAATAAATAAATAAATAAATAAATAAATAAATAAATAAATAAATAAATAAATAAATAAATAAATAAATAAATAAATAAATAAATAAATAAATAAATAAATAAATAAATAAATAAATAAATAAATAAATAAATAAATAAATAAATAAATAAATAAATAAATAAATAAATAAATAAATAAATAAATAAATAAATAAATAAATAAATAAATAAATAAATAAATAAATAAATAAATAAATAAATAAATAAATAAATAAATAAATAAATAAATAAATAAATAAATAAATAAATAAATAAATAAATAAATAAATAAATAAATAAATAAATAAATAAATAAATAAATAAATAAATAAATAAATAAATAAATAAATAAATAAATAAATAAATAAATAAATAAATAAATAAATAAATAAATAAATAAATAAATAAATAAATAAATAAATAAATAAATAAATAAATAAATAAATAAATAAATAAATAAATAAATAAATAAATAAATAAATAAATAAATAAATAAATAAATAAATAAATAAATAAATAAATAAATAAATAAATAAATAAATAAATAAATAAATAAATAAATAAATAAATAAATAAATAAATAAATAAATAAATAAATAAATAAATAAATAAATAAATAAATAAATAAATAAATAAATAAATAAATAAATAAATAAATAAATAAATAAATAAATAAATAAATAAATAAATAAATAAATAAATAAATAAATAAATAAATAAATAAATAAATAAATAAATAAATAAATAAATAAATAAATAAATAAATAAATAAATAAATAAATAAATAAATAAATAAATAAATAAATAAATAAATAAATAAATAAATAAATAAATAAATAAATAAATAAATAAATAAATAAATAAATAAATAAATAAATAAATAAATAAATAAATAAATAAATAAATAAATAAATAAATAAATAAATAAATAAATAAATAAATAAATAAATAAATAAATAAATAAATAAATAAATAAATAAATAAATAAATAAATAAATAAATAAATAAATAAATAAATAAATAATAGCTATTTATGCAACCAGTTAGGAAATGCATTTTTTTGTGTAACGAGCGGATTTCTGCGGGACGAGCGCAGCGAGTTCTGCAAAATAACGCGAGTTACACAAAATAGCATTTCCTAACATGTTGCATACAAGATTTTTTCTAATTTTTACAAGAACCTTCTCAAAAAAGAGTTTTTTAAACTTATGATATTAATAATTTAGTGAATTTTATCAAAACAAGTAGGCTTTATTCGGAACTTTTCATCACCAGTTGTGAAATATTTTTCATTACATCACCAGTTGCGTAAAATGTGCCGTTTGCCAACTACAATCGATTTTGAAAAGTCACATTTTACATGCCAAAATTAGAAAAATAAATAAATAAATAAATAAATAAATAAATAAATAAATAAATAAATAATAGCTATTTATGCAACCAGTTAGGAAATGCATTTTTTTGTGTAACGAGCGGATTTCTGCGGGACGAGCGCAGCGAGTTCTGCAAAATAACGCGAGTTACACAAAATAGCATTTCCTAACATGTTGCATACAAGATTTTTTCTAATTTTTACAAGAACCTTCTCAAAAAAGAGTTTTTTAAACTTATGATATTAATAATTTAGTGAATTTTATCAAAACAAGTAGGCTTTATTCGGAACTTTTCATCACCAGTTGTGAAATATTTTTCATTACATCACCAGTTGCGTAAAATGTGCCGTTTGCCAACTACAATCGATTTTGAAAAGTCACATTTTACATGCC
>CAUVYR010000048.1:0-18028 GCA_963556235.1 Cryptophagus acutangulus
GTGCATTTCCACCACGGTCGAAAATGTGTTTTTATTCATACATTTTTAATTATTTTTTTGATAATAAATTGTTCGATTGTGAATAAAATAGTATACATACCTCGGTGGGAATTTCATTACAGCCTCGCGCTTATATCTGACCTCGAGGCTTCGCCTCTCGGTCAGATATTAGCCCTCGGCTGTAATGAATATCATTCCCAACTCGGTTGTAATATACTATAGATGATTTCGAGTGAGCTGAATATTGTTGACTATAGTTAGCCGTTGGTCTGTCAAATGTTGGTTTGGTCAAGTATGGTTAGAACAAACGATGACGTCATAACTTTTACACCCGAAATGAAATATTCAGTTGTGGTTTGGTTAATGTCACAGACCACGTGCATTTTTTAAAATACAATTTTAAAAATAATTAATGCGTCGTGGAATGAAAAGAAAACGAGTTTTTACAGCTCTTGCATTAGCACTGCAAGCAGAAATGGATTTTGATGATGGTGATGCTATTATTACTAATAAGTTCTTGAGTCTTCAGCAAAGTTTGTATTGGACATTGGAAAATGATTTTGAGTGCCAAAAAAACATTCAACTTCAATTAGTTTGGTTAAATAGTAACATCATCGCAAACGATCATTTTCGGATTCCACTTTTTTTTGAACACTAGATTAACAAATATTTAAAGTGTGACTTTTTTTACTCATTTTCGACTTAGTCGAAAATCGTTTGATTTATTGGTTAATGAAATAGGAAAGGGAATAAATGATGTTTACAAAATTCATTCCGGTGGATGTTTAGAAGTTCCCCTCTCAAAGAACGTTTTATTAACACTGTGGATGTTGGCTAAAGGTGATACATTAGTATCTACAGCTGATCAATTTGATATTGCGGTTTCAACGTGTCATTAAACAAAACAAAACAAAAACAAACTTCACGTTAGAAGGAGATAGTACACTACTAGAAAAAGATAGGAATATAAACCAAACCGCTAACCATCGTTCGGAGATAAGGCCCATTTATAGTTCATCGTTAACCGTATCCGTAGCCGTAACCGTAAGAAACTCAGTTCCTGATTGGTTTGTACAATTTGGCAATTGAAAATAGACCAACCAGAATCTGAGTTTCTTACGGTTACGGCTACGGATACGGTTAACGACGAACTATAAATGGGCCTTAAGTTTGCGATTTGACAGACCAAACACAAACCAGGTTAGCATGTGACGTCATTGTTTATCACCCAAAATTGAATGGTTTAGTTCGGTTAAGAATGGTCAACAATATTCAGCTCACTCGAAATCGTCTTATTACTTTAAAATTGTAAAAATATTATAGTAGGCGAGTTATCATAAAAATGTCTTTAATGTCATTATAAAACATTTATAAAGGTATCACATAAGTATTAATTAAATTGAAATTATGCTGACTTTACAGCAAAGAATTTATTTGGTTCGGTGCTATGGTATTGGTGACTATTCCTACCGTTCAGTAGTACAAAAATTTCAAGAAAAATATCCTGAAACCAGTGTTTCTCATGTTGCCGTACAAAAGTTGATCAAAAATATCAGTTTTAAATAGTTCAGTTCAGTTCAGTTTTAAATATCAAAAAAGTCAAATCACCGCTTGACGAAGATAATGCTGCGGCTATTCTTGCTCTACATCCCGTTGAAGAAACTCCAAAATTGTCCCTTAGAAGGAGATCAAATCATACTGGAATTAGTAAATCTCACATTCAAAGAATTTTTAAGGCGAACAAAATAATACCGTTTAAACCGCAATTTAGGCAAACCTTAGAAAGAGACAATGAAGCAAGACGCTTGGATGTTTGTCTGTGGATCGGCAATAAAATTATCAATAACAGAAATTTTCATAAATATCTAGTTTTTTCTGATGAATCCAATTTTTCTACGAATGGTGTAGTTGCATCACAACATTGTCGCTATTGGAGTAATACAAATCCACATTTCTGCATTTCTGCCAGAAGTCAGCATTTTAAAAAAGTAAATGTTTGGTGCGCCATCACATATCAGGGCGCGATAGGGCCATATTTTTTTAATACAAATGTAAATCAACAAAGTTATTTACAAATGTTAAATAATTATTTTAAAGACAAACTATCTTTAAATTATTACTACTTAATGTACTTCCAACAAGACGGGTGTCCAACTCACTATGCTCGTATCGTTTGCGATTAGCTGACATCTGAATATGGCGACAAATGGATAGGTAGGAACGGTCCCATTTTGTGGCCACCTCGCAGTCCTGACTTAAAAAGTATGGACTTTTATTTATGAGGACGATTGAAGCAAATTGTTAACAATGAACCATTAGAAGATGATAAGGAACAATTAAAGCAAAAAATATGCAACGCGATTGAATCTCTATCAATAGAAGAAATTCGACGAAGTTACGATGAATTTAGAGCTCGTGTGGAAGTGTGTGCTGATGTAGGAGGAGCATTATTTGAATAACATTTAAAAACCTGTTTCTTTATGTTTGTTAATAAAACTTTTCAAAAAATTAATTAACTAAATTTATAATAACATTTAAGATAGTTTTTATAGTAGGGTTTGCTAGATACGAAAAGTCGTCTAGAAAAGATTCCCGTAGACAATTTGTTGCTAAAGTTTTAGACCCGTTTTAAATCATTCCCTATCCCTTAAGAATGTAAACTACACCTTTTCCAATTGTATTTCAGAAAGCGTTAAATGTATTTCAGAATAGTTAAATGTAGTTCAGAAAACGTTAAATGTATTTCAGAATAGTCAAATGTAGTTCAGAAAGCGTTAAATGTATTTCAGAATAGTCAAATGTATTTCAGAACGCGTTAAATGTATTTTGGAATAGTTAAATGTAGTTCAGAAAGCGTTAAATGTATTTCAGAATAGTCAAATGTATTTCAGAAAGCGTTAAATGTATTTCAGATAGCGTCAAATGTATTTCGGAATAATCAAATGTAGATCAGAACGCGTCAAATGTATTTCAGAAAGCGTGAATTGTATTTCGAAATAATAAAATGTATTTCAGAATAATCAAATGTATTTCAAAATACAAAATAATAAATATTAAAATACAAAGTATGTACAAAGTAAATAGTAACTAAATTAATTATTTAATTAACTACAATTGTAATACAATTAATACAATACAATTAATAATTAAAACAAGAATAAAATTAATAAAATTTAATTTAATTTAATTTATTAATTTTATAAAAAAAATAAATAGAAGTTTTTTTAGTATTTATTTTTTTAATTTAATTGTATTAATTTTTTATTTAATACTTGTACATTGTAAATGAACATTGTACATTTTGTTTAATATTTACTATGTAAATGAACTACGGCTACCATGTTTTAGAGTCCTACTTCCATGTCTTCCATGGCTAAAGCAGCTACATGGAATACTGTCGAATGTTGAGCAGCTCGTGCACAGTCTCCTCCTACAACAGTATCCGTGGCATTATCTACAATATTTTCCAAGTGAACTAAACGTTGCTGCCCGACGCCAGGACCTGCAACTGGGGGATTTCGAAGATGCAATTTAACGTAGGCCTTAACCTTACTCCAGATATTCTCAATAGGGTTAAGCATGGGAGAATATGGTGCTAGGCGCAATAGAGTTGCTTCAGTCCCAGTTAAACTATTTTCTAACCGAGAGTGGCAAGGGGCGTTGTCGCAAACAATGACAAGGTCATCCAGTTGATTACCAATATTTATCCAATTTTGCAGTAATCTTGCCATCCACTCATTACCATAACTGCCGTAAATGATCCGCGACGACGTTCCATTAAAACAACCCCAGCAGCAGATAAACCTCCAATTAAATGAATATTAGGTCCTTTTGATGCTGGAAGTACTTGAATAGCTCTGTTACCAACTCGGGCGCGACGTCTTGTTCTTCGACAGAAGAGATTAAAATTAGTCTCGTCGATCCATACAATTTGTTTTCCATTTTGAATATATTGATTTAAAGTTCTGACATAATTTGCACGTTTTAATTTATTTTCCTCAGAATTCATTGTTACAGGTTGATAATGCACCTGTTTTATGGTGAACAATCTACCTTCTAGGTAATTACCAATACTGGCTATGCAGATTTGCTTTTCAAACATTGCCAATATTTTAGTCTGAAGCTGTTTTAAAGTCAAACCAGGGTCTTCTTCTAACAATTCTATTACCCTATCTAACTGATCTTCTGTAAGGGCCTTGGGTTTAATTCCTCCCTTCTTGTTCATCGATTCTCGCCCAGATTTTACCCAGGTGTAGGCGCTTTTATAGTTCACTTGTAATGTTTCAGCCAAAGTGACCCAATCTTCTCCTCGATTGGCGCAAGAAACAATTCTTTCTCTATCCATATTTGTATGTTTCTGGTACGTTTTCCTTAAAACATTTTCATGCCCAGTTATTAATGCTCTGCACATTGGACAATGTGCATTAGGTACAGCAAGTATGCCCTCTGAGCATTTGGCATGGAAAATGTGATTGCACGGGTGTACCTTTAGTACAGGACTTCTAAGCATTGATAGCCGACAAATTGCACAATTGTTACTAACATTCATGTTTACTTTTTGACTGATACTATTTGTGATTTACAAAGACTTTTACGATAACGTTTTTATCATAGTGATTGACAAGTAATAATAATTAATTATTAAAAAAAAAACAAATGATTGTCACTCTAAATTGTGACTCTAAATTTGTGACTCTAAAATTATTTAATTATTGAAGGTGTATTCTGAAATACATTTGACGCTATCTGAAATACATTTAACGCTTTCTGAAATACATTTGACTATTCTGAAATACATTTACCGCTTTCTGAAATACATTTGACTATTCTGAAATACATTTAACTCTTTCTGAAATACATTTAACGCTTTCTGAAATACAATTGACGCTTTCTGAAATACAATTGGAAAAGGTGTAGACTGGTCGTCCAAAAATCGTATAGTGCAGAGGGGTGCTGGGGGTGGTTTTGTAAAAATTGGTGAAATTTTTTTTTGCGTTTTTTACATTTACATACCCGTGGCTTTATCTGTGTAAAATTTTAAATTAATTGATCAATTAGAAATATTTTATATTTAATTTTAAAAATACCATTACCAACTCATAAATATGTAGCGCTTTATCAAATGAACGCTTACCCTGAAGAGTCATGATTAGTTATGAGATTTTTTTTGCGTTTTCCATTTGTAGGTATGCTGAGCTTTATTCATGTAAAATCTTAAATAAATAGCTTGATCGGAAGTATTTTATATTTAATTGTAAAAATACCGTAAGAAATGTGTGTTTATGGAGCGCTTTAATGCATCAGTGCTCGCCCTGAAAACTCAAAAGTACTGATATTTTAAACTCGTTCTAGCACGCGAACTATTTGATTAATCGAAAAATACCTATCAGTAAAAGTTGTAGACAAATAATCGAGGTTTATGATTGTTTTTTAAATTTTTCAATTCGACTTGTATTTTTCCTCAAACATTGAAAATTGTAGTTTGTTGTATTTGCTGGCGAGTCAGAACGTGTAGATGCGAGGAAGGGTCATATAGCCGTGATGAAGGCATAGGAAAAGCGACTCTATTTTACTTCTCTCGTAGAAGAAGTTGAAACGTGTGTATGAAAAGATTAAAAAGTGAAAAATTTGTTGTAGGTACTCTAATTTAATGAAACTATTTGAAGCTAAACTTACCAATATAAATCAATGTTTGAAGTCAATCCTAGCACTATCAGTGTAAGGGGTTAAAAACATGAATTGAGGATTCTAGCCTATTTTTGAATAAACTAGTTAAAATTATATTTCAATTTATTATTAGAAAACAAATTTGAAAAAAATCTGACAAATCAAACTGTAAGGGGTGCATAAAAGGTTACAATTGTAATATGTAGGTCCTACCTTCATTTCAATTAAATTAACTAAATAATGATAAGTTAAATAAGTTAAAATTACTACTGGAATCCAAGTTTGGAAGAAATCCGAGCATTTTGACTGTAAAGTGTATATTATGGGGTTGAAGTTCTAAAATAAGGGTCGCAGATTATTCGTAAATTTGCTTTAAATGTATAGTAGAAATATAATATGAAGAAAATCCGATCCATATGACTCAAACTGTATATTTGGGGTGGTGGGGGTGTGTAGTTAGGGTCGTATATTATTTTTAGTCACTCATTATGTAAATATATATAAAATTACTCATGGAAAATGGTGGGTTATGCTGACATATACGAATCAAAACACTGTCAATTTTTGAACAATTAATTTAAAGGACCAACAGGCCACAAGGGCTTATTTTTAAGGGATGAAACTTTTACCAGCATTTTCTTCAATGTATTCCTAATATGTATGCCAAATTTGGTTCAAATAAAATGTTCCTCCTGGCAGGTATTCACGTTACAAATTATGCATTTTTACAACTTTTTGACCATTCAACCCTTAATAAAAAGTCAAACCTTAAAAAAAGGTAAGATTTTTTGAAAGCATTCACCACTTGGAGTGTACACGAAACATATGTTCAATATTTGGTCAAAATCGGTCTGCAACTTTAGAAGATTCAGTGGATGCACCGATTTTACTGTTTTTGGAATGTTTTTGGCCAATAATGTGCAGGTCCTTGAGAATTTCCTAACTTTTTTTTCTTTGACCTAGTCAGTGGGCAGGTAGAAAAAAAGGGCGTAAATTTTGCTTTAATCGGGTCAGTTGATTTCGAAATATAGGGGTTTAAAGAAACGAACAGACCAACAGACCGACAGACGGAAATTAGTGAATATGAATTTCCGTAATCTACGCATCCTATAAAGTAGAAAAAAGTGAAATTTGGAGAATTTTTTTTTCATGAATACAATACAATACCTCTACGAGAGAAGTAATATATGGTTAATTGCCGCTAATATGGTTCTAATTACTTATTTAAATAAAAAATTTAGCTATTGTTGTTTTTGAAAAAAAAAAGACTCCTAGTTTAATAAAAAGCTGGCAAAGCGAACAATCAAAAGTCATCCGATTTAAAAAAGAGTTGCTGCTTCTTTGGTGCTACTTAGTTTCTCTAATTAACGGCAAATAACCAGATATATTTTTATTTATTCTGCTGGGTATGCTTTGCTAGTTTAACAAGCGTTTCAAAATTTCAGTTTTGTTAATAAGGATGCTCAAAATTTGTTAAACAATCAAAACCAATGAGAATTGATTATTTTTTAAGAATGAATCCAATTGCAAAAATCCAAACGCCAATTGACTTAAATAAGATAAAAAAGCCGAATAATTTTATTGTGTATAAAAAACGTGTGTATAAAAAGATTAAAAAGTGAAAAATTTGTTGTAGGTACTCTAATTTAATGAAACTATTTGAAGCTAGATTTAAAATTACCAATTTAAATCATCGTTTGAAGTAAGTCCTAGCACTATCAGTGTAAGGGGTGTGTTAAGGGTTAAAAACATGAATTGAGAATTTTAGGACATTTTTGATTAAACTAGTTTAAATTATATTTCGATTTATTATTAGAAAACAAATTTAAAAGAAATCTGACAAATCAAATGTGTAGGCGAAAAGGCGAAAGCCAACCGCCTTGCCCCAGGAGGGCTAAATCCTAAAAAAAAAAAAAAAAGTAAGTTAAATTACTACTAGGATCCAAATTTGAAAGAAATCCGAGCATTTTGACTGTACATGGTATGTTAAGGGTTGAAATTTCAAAATAGGGGTCGCATACTATTTTAAATTATATTATTCGTAAATATGTTTAAAATGTATAGTAGAAATCGAATATGAAGAAAATCCAAACCATATGACTCAAACTCTATATTGGAGGGGAGGGGGTGTGTGGTAAGGGTCGAAAATTAATTTTACTCACTCTTTATGTAAATATTACTAAAATAACTGATGGAAAAGTGTGGGTAATGCTGCCATATAAGAATCACAACACCGGCATTTTTTGAATAATTAACCTAAATGGCAAATGTGTCGTAGGGGCTTATTTTTAGGGGATGAAACTTTTACCAGCATTTTCTTCAATGTGTCCCTAATATGTATACCAAATTTGGTCCAAATCAAATATTCCTCTTGGCAGGTATTCACGTTACAACTTATTCATTTTTACAACTTTTTGACCCTTCAACCCTTAATAAAAATTCAACCCTATAATAAACTCCAGATTTTTTGAAAGCATTCACCACTTGGGGTATACTCAAAACATATGTTCAATATTTGGTTAAAATCGGTCAGCAACTTTAGAGAAGATATAAACTTTTTTTCTTCGGTATCATCTAGGGGCAGGTAGAAAAAAAGGACGCAAATTATGTTTGAATCGGGTCAGTAGATTCCGAAATATAGTGATTTAAAGAAATGCACAGACCGACCGACAGACCGACAGACGGAAATTAGTGAATATGATTTTCGTAATGTAGAAAAAAGTGAAATTTGGAGAAAATTTTTTTTTTCATGAATACAATACTTCCTCTACGAGAGAAGTAATACACAATAATACAAGTTTAAGATTGAAGTTTTAGGATTCCAAATCATTTTACTTCTCTCGTAGAGGAAGTATTTATTCATGAAAACAAAAATTCTCCAAATTTCACTTTTTTCTACTTTATAGAATGCGTAGATTACGAAAATCATATTCACTAATTTCCGTCTGTCGGTCTGTCGGTCTGTCGGTCTGTCGGTCTGTCGGTCTGTCGGTCTGTCGGTCTGTCGGTCTGTCGGTCTGTTCGTTTCCTTAAACTGTTATATTTCGGAATCTACAGACCCGATTAAAGCAAAATTTGCGTCTTTTTTTTTTACCTGCCCATTGATTAGGTCAAAAATTCGCTGGAATTGAGATTCCACAGTACTTCTCTTGTTTATATACTAAAATTTAAATAAATCTGACAATTATAACTATGAGGGGGGTATCAGGGGTTACAATTGTAAAATGTAGGTCTAGCCTAATTTCAATTAAATTAACTAAGTAATGATAAGTTAAATATGTTAAAATTACTACTACCAAATTTGAAAGAAATACGAGCATTTTGACTGTAAAGGGTATGTTAAGGGTTGAAGTTGTAAAATAAGGGTCGCATATTATTTTTAATTAGATTATTCGTAAGTCTGTTTTAAATGTATAGTAGAAATCTAATATGATGAAAATCCGATCCATATAATTCAAACTGTATATTTGGGGGGTGGGGGGTGTGTAGTTAGGGTCGTAAATTATTTTTAGTCACTCAATATGTGAATATATATAAAATTACTGACGGAAAATGGTGAGTTATGCTGACATATAAGAATAAAAACACCGCCAATTTTTGAACAATTAATTTAAAGACCCAACAGGCCACTAGGGTTCATTTTTAAGGGATGAAACTTTTACCAGCATTTTCTTCAATGTATTTCTAATATGTATGCCAAATTTGGTTCAAATAAAATATTCCTCCTGGCAGGTATTCACGTTACAACTTATGCATTTTTACAACTTTTAGATCCTTCAACCCTTAATAAAAAGTCAACCCTTAAAAAAACTACAGATTTTTTGAAAGCATTCACCACTTGGGGTATACACGAAACATATGTTCAATATTTGGTCAAAATCGGTCTGCAACTTTAGAAGATTAAGTGGATGCACCGATTTTGCTGTTTTTGGCAGGTTTTTGGCCAATAATGCGCAGGTCCTTGAGAATTTCCTAACTTTTTTCTCTTTGACCTAATCAATGGGCAGGTAGAAAAAAAGGACGCAAATTTTGCTTTAATCAGATCAGTAGATTCCGAAATATAGCGGTTTAAAGAAACGAACAGACCGACAGACCGACAGACGGAAATTAGTGAATATGATTTTCGTAATCTACGCATTCTATAAAGTAGAAAAAAGTGAAATTTGGAGAATTTTTTTTTTTTCATGAATACAATACTTCTTCTACGAGAGTAGTAAAAAAGTTAAGAAATTCTCAAAGATCTGCGCATTATTGGCCAAAAACATGCCAAAAACAGCAAAATCGGTGCATCCACTTAATCTTCTAAAGTTGCAGACCGATTTTGACCAAATATTGAACATATGTTTCGTGAATACCCCAAGTGGTGAATGCTTTCAAAAAATCTGTAGTTTTTTCAAGGGTTGATTTTTTATTAAGGGTTGAAGGGTCAAAAAGTTGTAAAAATGCATAACTTGTAACGTGAATACCTGCCATGAGGAATATTTTATTTAAACCAAATTTGGCATACATATTAGGAATACATTGAAGAAAATGCTGGTAAAAATTTCATCCCCTAAAAATGAACCCTAGTGGCCTGTTGGGTCTTTAAACTAATGGTTCCAAAATTTACGGTGTTTTGATTCTTATATGTCAGCATAACCCACCATTTTCCATCAGTAATTTTATATATATTCACATAATGAGTGACTAAAAATAATTTACGACCCTAACTACACACCCCCCCACCCCCAAATATACAGTTTGAGTCATATGGATCGGATTTTCTTCATATTAGATTTTTACTATACATTTAACACAGATTTACGAATAATCTAATTAAAAATAATATGCGACCCTTATTTTAAAACTTTAACCCTTAACATACCCTTTACAGTCAAAATGCTCAGATTTCTATCAAATTTGGTAGTAGTAATTTTAACTTATTTAACTTATCATTACTTAGTTAATTTAATTGAAATTAGGCTAGACTTACATTTTACAATTGTAACCCCTAATACACCCCTCATAGTTAGAGTTGTCAGATTTATTTAAATTTTAGTATATCAACGAGAGAAGTACTGTGGAATCTCATTTCCAGCGAATTTTATTTTTTTATTACCGTCAATCAGTAGTTTTTAATACATTTTATTCAGAGCACCTTACAGTGATCTTTTAAGGTTGATTTTTGTTTGTTTTTACACAGCCGGGATTGTGTTACGGTTCAATGTTAGTGTTTATATCTTCTTTATAGAAATAAATAAATAAACAAACGGCTTATTGGCAATTTTTCTTCGTAATACTAATATTGATTCATAAACTATGAATATATACTGAAGTTTTATTTTAATAAATAAGTAACTCGATATATAAATTAATTGCTATCTGAATCGGAACATAAATATTACCGAAATAGTACCGAGTTTCTAATTTCTTAGAATAAATTGGATATTTTATTCTAAGAATATTAAGTATTATTAATCAATATTATGAAAAAATTGCAAAAAATGCGTTTGTTTATTTCTAAAATGTGCAACAGTGAACAACGAACACACAGGGCCTTAAATTCCCTGTGGGTCTTTTAAACAAAAAGCTGAAATTTTCAGAAATGAAAGCTTATGACCTAAATATAATACATCTCACTTCGCCAAGCAATCGTCCTGTGCTAAAAAGCACTAATTAAAATTTTTGATTTTTTTGAATGAGGTAATAGGTCATTGCATCTTTGACCATTTAGCCAAGCAAAGATAGACAATTGCGTGGGCAGTTTAGTAGTAATGCGCATGCGCTTGCAGTTTAGAACGACTTCGAAATGAATAAATAAATAATCAATATTTTTGTCTTTACATATTAAAAATATTTATTGTAAACAAAACAAGTTATTTATAGTTCAACATGTACTTTTTTGTCTTTATATTTTTTCCTATAATCGCATATCCGCGATCGATAATTGAGCGTGACTGAGCGAAGACCATTTCTGACGAATGCGCATGCGTTAGAAATGTTCTATATATTCAAATGTTCGAACCCACGTAAATTTCATCAAATTTTCTTGCTTTTTGTAGAATATATCGAATTCTAGGTTATAACTCAAAAATGTATGTAAAACATATGTTCAATATTTGGTCAAAATCGGTCTGCAACTTTAGAAGATTAAGTGGATGCACCGATTTTGCTGTTTTTGGCATGTTTTTGGCCAATAATGCGCAGGTCTTTGAGAATTTCTTAACTTTTTTTTCTTTGACCTAATCAATGGGCAGGTAGTAAAATAGGACGCAAATTTTGCTTTAATCGGGTCTGTAGATTCCGAAATATAACAGTTTAAAGAAACGAACAGACCGACAGACCGACAGACAGACCGACAGACGGAAATTTGTGAATATGATTTTCGTAATCTACGCATTCTATAAAGTAGAAAAAAGTGAAATTTGGAGAAATTTTTTTTTCATGAATACAATACTTCCTCTACGAGAGAAGTAATAAGATTGTAAATGAAATGTGAACATAAAATTTAATATTTTTTTATATAAAAATAAAATGTTTTAAATATTTTTTTATGGCATTTTGAAAACGCGGATAAATTGGAGACTTCCATATCCAGATCCGCAAAATCATTTTCAGTAAAATGAATATTTTTCCAAAATTAGGTCTTTGAGTGCAGATTTTTACATAGTTTATTTCATCTCTAATATTCTTTGCCGCAATATTGTATCAAATTTAAGTCAGGATAGGAAGAAGGGGGTCGAGCGTGAGTACGAGTTCTTAGAAGCCAGAAACCTGCCAGAAACTCATATATAAGATAGTACGCATTTTGTCGCTACTATCCCGACCCGATATACGAACGAGGCGCAACTAGCGGACGTTCTTGCAAGTTTTGAATTGCGGCGCGGTCTTAAAACAAAATTCCGATCAATATTAAGCTATTAATTTTGTTTTTTTTTTGTGTTGGTGCTATGGAAATTCAAGGTTGGAAAGTGTTCTGTAGAGTGGAAAGTTAACACTTGGAAAGTAAAAGTCAACAATGTGTCATTTTCAAACTTTCGAAAATACAGAAATTGCGTCATTACATATATGATGTCAGTAAATAATATTTTCTGAAAAATAACAATTAAAAAATGTTTCCTATTGGCAACTATACAATAAAATGTATAGTTATAAAATGGTTGCATTAGGTCTTTAAATGAAAATTCTAATTTAGAAAACAATATAAAATATACAATAGAAAGTGATTTATAGTAGTTGATTTACCTGAATGCAATCACTGATGGATATATGTAGATTATTACTTTTAACGTTTTAATGGAATTATTTTAATTATTATTTTTAAAAACCTTGTAAAATGTTTTTAAATTTTATAATTCTTTATAATTCTTAAATGAAGTACATTTGCTTAATTGAATAACATTTGCTTAAATTCAGCAATTTAAAGCATTAGCCAATAAACTTATAGCACCACCAGTATTTGACGAAGTAAAATGAAAACAATTAATAATATCAGTTACATTTGCATTAAAATAATCATTTAAACTGACATGCTTAAGCCCGCCGAATGCATCAATAACATCAACAATTTCAATTTCCACTTTTGCAAAATAAAAATTATGAGAGTCAGGCCACGTTTTCATTTGTGGGTGTCGCTCAAACAACGCGGTTTTAGCAAATTTTTGTTCCCAATCTTTAAGCTAAAATAATTTATAAAAATTAATTTAAATAAATCTGTTAAATCGGTTTTCATATATCTTACTTTTATTAACTTGCCGGTAACAAATACTTTGGCACATCGGGGATCCTGTGCATCTAGATCATGATCCTTACAATAACTTGTTTCTGCTAATGTAGCAAGCAGCGAAACTTTATTATTAATCTATAAAAGGCTGTACGCATCATATGTGATTCTTATGGATTTAATATGATCTACCTTGACATCTTTTCCAGAAACATCCATATCAGTCATATAGAGGTAAGGAGTTCCTGATGAATTGTTGATTGGTCCATCACTTACGGATTTTAAACTTACAAATGGATAATCTTTTGTATCATTTTTAGTTGAAATTGTTGCGAGAGATATCCAGTCTAAAAAGTAATTTATATTTATTTATTTTAAAATGATGATAGTATTTACCTGAACTATGAACAATAATTCTAGCTATTTTAGCAGTATCCATATTGGGTAAATTTACAAATCTACTTTGCACTTGAAAGATACTTAAAAGCATCATTAAACAATATATCTGAAATCAAATACTGAATAATTTTGCAAACATATTTTGTATATTTTACTCTGTAAGAGTGAATCATAGTAACACACACTGCCAGCTGCGCTGCAAATATTAGTGAACAAATAATTGAACTTATTTTTATATTACAACTTCTGATACAAAGGTCAGCATGTCACATCAATATTAGTGAGTATAAAATGCAAATAAACAAAAATGTATTCAAATGTGCTTATTAACTTTAGGGTCAATTCGAAATATTTTGAAATAATTTAACCAAGTCGAAAATGAACAATGTTGGTACTTAAATAAATAAATTAATCAACTTATTAGTTAGTAATTGTAATTTTATGCATTATTAAAAATACATTCAAATACGTGTTTGGAATAAAAATAAACGAATGCTTGCAGATGAACAGTTGTTCTTGTTAATTTTAATTTTTATTGATTTTCTCGTATTCTTTTTAAATACAATTTAGCAATATTTGCTTTAGTATATTATATTTATTAGTATGTCAATAACATACTAATAAATAATATCATATATTTATTAGTATGTCAATAACCATCAGCATACGCTGATGCTTATTGACTTTCGTCTTTCTACTAGTGCAGGACATAAGTATTTAATAATAACTTTGTAGTCCAGAAGTATTGCTGAAGAGCAATAATTAGTTGAGTATTGGTGGATAGAAATAATCGCTAACAGTTATAATCGCTAATAATCGCTAACATGACCACACCTTACGTTCGATGACAAGAAATTGTAATATCAGTATCGATATATAGGTAATTCAAACCTTGAAGACCTAGTCTTAAACAATTAATATACGGTACTTAAACATTATAACGTTGTTTAATTTCTCACTAATATCAAACCCTTTACACTAGTAACATATATTTTATAGATTTTTTTTTTCATTGTTACTGTGTTTATGCTTCTTGGATTTCAAAACTTAATCAAAGCAACGTAGTTTACAGTTCAAAACTTTTTAAACTAAGTTTTATGGAATCTTTCAATAATCTTAGACATAAAAAAGTGCGTCTAGCGCAGTCGATACCAGGGACCAGAACGCAAGCAAGTTGACTATATTGATGAGTTCAATAGCTGAGGAGTCTTCGTGACAATATACACCGGTGTACTACATGCGCTCTTGGCTAGAGCATTTTGTTTGTGGTTAGGAACATAATAACTAATTAACGCTGTCATCTACTATATTGAATTTTGCTCTAAAAAATTGAAAAATAAAATCAGCTATACGAATCTTTTAGAAACAAAATGTATATATGTATGGTATTCGTGTTATTCTTATTTTGCTCAGCTCTTTGCTCAAAGTGGCTAAGCCCATTTTTAACGCAGCCTCAAGCATGTGATTGATATCGACAAGTCATAAGACAGTTATAGGTAGGAAATTGAAATTTGGAATACAATTTTTTTGTAGGGTGGACAAGTCAGATATAACGATATTCTTAAAAATTATTATTTTAATTGGTTGAAACCACCCTCTAAATATTGAATAAATGTTAATCTTAGAAAGCGCTTACTTTTTTGACAATCGGCAAAACACGTACAATATATTTTATTATTTTGAGTAAAATTACACTAATTCTGAATTAAAATTTTTCATCTAGCGGGTAAAAACAACCACAAAATTTAAGTTCTACACAGGAAGTTAAAATTTGGTATACAAATACCATTTACTGTGAAAAAGTGAAATATAAACGGAATTTTTAAAAATAATTTGTTTAATGGATTAAAATCTTCTAAATATTAAATACAGGCAGAAAGACGAAAGTCCATAGCCGATTGTTCTTGTGACAATATAGATTTAATATATATAAATTAAATACATGTTACTATTAGAAACTGCTTACTTTTTTTGAAAAACGGCA
This sequence comes from Cryptophagus acutangulus, assembly GCA_963556235.1. Lineage (NCBI taxonomy): Eukaryota > Metazoa > Arthropoda > Insecta > Coleoptera > Cryptophagidae > Cryptophagus > Cryptophagus acutangulus. Next base: position 15,753 of record CAUVYR010000048.1, read on the forward strand.
AAATAGGTCAACGATCTTTTATTATTTTTTTTTACACTTTTCCAAGTTAAGAGGAGGACTTTTTAAAGTTAACGGTAGACGCAAACTGTGGAAGCGACAAACGATACCCTTCATCTCATTTATTAGAATTAGGACACAAATATTAGCATGAGACTAAAATTGGAGTATATCTGCATGTGTTGAAATGAGACGCAACCAGCCATCTTCGAAGTTATCTTGCGTTTCAGCGTCCATATAGCCATCTACCGAGCACTAGAACAGGCACTCTAACGATAATTTTCGTTCAAAGTATGATAAAAAAATTCAAATCGGATGTACGACAATTTTAAAAACTAAAGAATCAATTTTCAATATTTAAACTGATATATAATCTGAATTGATTTATCTGTTATTTTAATGGACAAAGTGTCATTTATGTTATTTTGTATTTGAAATATCAATTATTTTAATTTTGAGTAACTGTATATTTTTTTTACAATGAACTATAAAAACTTTGTTCCATTAAAACAGTAGATTAATGTTTCTAGAATGTATACCACTTTAAATATTTAAAATTGATTCAGTAGTTTTCCTGTGGGCCTTACACCGAGTGGCAGTGATTTTTCCATAAGAATAGCATGCGTTCCAGTGAGACGCGCTGAAATGGTGCTCAGCCTAAGTACTCCTCTTAACATTTTCCATCTATTAGTACACTCATTAATTAATACCAACAATTCGCACTGAAGAAGAAAAAACCGCCGAGAGGTACCGCTAGTATTTTGTAAATGATGCCAGACTGTTTAATTGATAATTAAATTAAAAATTTATTAAAATGCATAAGGCATCACTTTTTATTTATTGTTAAATAATTTGGGTTAACCGTTATTTAATAACCAATTGTCATAGCTAATTTGTCGTAACCTGATTATTTGTACACAGAGTGTTTACATACTTGCTTTACCAAATCACTTCATAAAATTCTGCACTATCAGTTTTTTGTGTGATAACCTGGATGGTCCAGTTGAGTATTGTGACTTATTTGATAATTAATATAATTATTTTTGGGATCAATTCGCTGTTTATTATAACATCCGATTTCCCGTTTTTCTTTATTATAGGGTTTCGGTCAAACTAAGTAGGGTCACAAAACGGGTTCTTATTATAAATTTGACCCACACCACTCACTACTGAGCAGCCGTGGTACTTAGTTTGATTATAACCCGGACCCCAAACCTTTGTTAACGTTTTAAATTGTTACGAGCCATTTTTAACGTGACAAATTGGCCGTGACAAATAACCGTTATTTAACATTTTTGCAAGACATATTGCCGGAATTGTTGGAGAACGTACCCTTGAATATTAGAACTTCATCTTCTTTTGAATTTATGATACTAACACAACACATTTGATATTTTGGCTTAATACAGTTTCCTAGGTAAACTCCTGACTGAATTTCTTTTGACAAACACAGAGATTCGTTTTCACTTGTAATGAAAACTTTTGCATTTATTTCACATCTGGGTGGAATTATAATTTTTGGAATTGAATGGTTCACCTGAATTACTTCATATGCGTCTCTAAAAGGAATATTAAAACATGAATTTTTATAGTCTATGCTGATTTTATAATGAGCTAAGAAATCTTTTTCTAAAATACCATCATAATTAGTTAACGGAAACAACTTAGGAATTATTTGGAATTTATGCACAATAGTATTCCTTTCACTCAATTTTATTAATCCACTTGACAATCCAATGGTTTCAATTGCACCATCAGTTATACATGTTAATTTTACCTTCTGCTTGACATCTATTAGAGTGTTGTCCTGAGTGCTATATAATATGAATAACGAGCATTCTAGAAATAACGAATAACGAGTATCAACTAGAAATGATGAAATTGAGTTTGTTCCAATAGACAGACAAGGGTTAATACAGACAAGCATTTAATGAGAACAAAACCATTTTTATTACACGACCAGATAAAGGCAATTCAACTGTAATCATTGACCGTGATGAATATATCGATAAAATGAGCACCATTGTGTCAGATGAGTCAGTTTACAAATTACTCACTAAGGATCCAACTAATTAAATTATTAAGTCCAATAATGTTATCATTACAAAATTATTAGAGAATAATCACCTCAATTTGCAGCAGTATAATAAATTAAATAATTTACACAGTTTATCACCAAGAATTTATGGTTTATGCAAGATTCACAAAGTTAACCACCCACTCCGACCTATTGTTTCATGTATCAATTTACCAACTTATTATTTAGCTAAATTTGTAAC
>CAUVYR010000049.1:0-96149 GCA_963556235.1 Cryptophagus acutangulus
TATCACTTGGACCATTCTTTTTTGCTTTAGGTTGTTTTCCTCCAACTAGAAATTTTTTAAATCTTTGGATAGGGCAAGCATTTAACTATGTCATTTTAACTCTTTTTTATGTTTTAGCTGCTCATATTGTTTGTACTTATATTATGGATCAAGCTGCACAGATAACTGATAGTATATCTGCATGGGCGTTAAGCTGGGAAATTCTTGTAATCACTCTTATTTTGGTTACTTTATTAGGACAATTAGCAGGAGTTGCACAAGGTTTAGCAGGTGGGGTTAGTATGAAAACATCTGGTGGTTTAGGCGCAGCAGTAAGTAAAGGTGTTGCTGGTGCTGGTTCTCTAGGTCGAGGCATTAGTGGTGCTAAATCTGCTACCTCTGCTGCAAAGGGGGGTATTAATTCTATTAAAAAAGTATTTAGCTCTGGTGTTGGTAAATAAAAGGATATGTTAATGAAAAATTTAGGATTAATTTTAATGGTAATTTTTTTGATAGGTGGTTGTGCTACAAGTCCAAACGAGCCTACAGGCAGTTGGATAGATATTAACAACAAAGTAACTGGAACCAAACTATGAGTTTTTTAAAAAAAATATTTAAAAAAAATGAAGATGCTGCAACATCTTCAAATAAACCATTGTCGAAAGAACAAAAAGACGGCTTAAATGATTATTATACAGCCGTTAAGATTATGGAAAAAGATGTTATCGAAGAAGCTCGCAATCAAAGAAATCTATTTAAAATTTTATTTATAGGGTCTGTTGTCTTAATCGCTTTACAAGCTATTGCAATTACAACTATTTTACCGTTACAAAAAGTAAAGACAGTTGTTGTTAGAGTTGATAATAATACAGGATTTGTAGATTTAGCTCCTGATGTTAAAGATGCTAAAGCATCCTACAAAGATAATATTAATAAATATTTTTTAGGTCAATTTGTAACAAATTATGAAACATATGATTGGGAAACAATTCAACACTTAGCTAACAGCGTGAAATTAACAAGTAACAGTGATACATATAATAAATATGATAATAATTTACGCAGTGATGTATCGCCACTTACTATGTTTAAAGATGCTAAAAAAGTTGTTGCAAAAATAGGCTCTGTAACATTTATTGGCGAAAAACTATCAACAGTTAGATTTACAAAATTTATACTTACGAAACAAGGCAAAGTTGATCCAACTTTTCCTGTTACTAAATGGATTGCTACTATAAAATTCGATTACAGTAAATCTATAACCAAAGAACAAGAACGGCTAATAAATCCGTTAGGCTTTAATGTTCTAAGTTATAGAGTAGATAGAGAATCATAATCATGAAAACAATACTAATTTTATTTTTTGTACTTACTCTAATATTTAACAATTATTGTTTTGCTGAAGTTTATCCGCAAAAAGCAAGTGCAGATAGCAGAATAACAAAAGTTATTTATAATCCTGATAACGTAACAAGAGTAAATGTAAAGATAGGCTTTACTACTCTTATTAAATTTTCAGCTAACGAAAGAATTGACAATACAGGGGGTTTGGCTTTAGGCGATCCTAAAGCGTGGGATATTTCTCTAAGACAAAATAATTTATTTATTCGTCCTGTTGCTCGTAAACCAAATACTAATTTAACAATAGTAACAAATAAAAGAACATATTTTTTAAATCTAGTTACTGTACACAATAATTCAGCTACAACTTGGGGTATACAATTTATATATCCTGATGATGCGATAAGAGAAGCTCGTCAAGCCAAACAAAATCCTTGTGCCGACTTAGGAAATACTTTTACCAAAAATATTGATTATGATTATAACTATTACGCAAAAGGTAGTAAACAAATTATGCCGTTGCGTGCTTATGATAATGGCGAATTTACTTGTTTAGTCATGCCCCAACGCTCAAATTTACCTGCTGTATTTAAAAAATATAGTTCAGGAGAAGAAGCTATGACTAATTATCATATAAAAGAAAACATAATAATCATTCATGAAGTAGCTCCTGAATATCGACTAAGGCTTGGAAAAGAAGTAATCGCAATAAAAAAAATAGTAAAGGGGGTTAAAAATGGAAAATGATAATACTCCTAACGAAAATAACAATAAAATACCAACTTCAAATAGAGCATCAAATACAGGCAAACAAATAAAAATGGCAGGATTAGTTGTTTCTGTTATTTTAATTGCCCTTGCCGTTTTAGGTACTTTTATTTACAAACTATCTGGAATAATAGATAAAGGAGTACAAACAACTTCAGAAAAGTCCGAAGGATTAATGAATAAAACAACTACAGATAATTCTTTAGCTCAAAAAATTAAAGAATTGGAAGAACAAAAAAGACAAGAAGAGGAACGTAAAAAATTATTAGAAGAAAAAGCAAAAAGAGAAGCGGAATTAAAAGTTCAAGTGCAAAAAGTTGTACAAGCTCAACAAGAGCAAGTACAGAATAACACTAAAAAACAACAAGACCCTAACGACCCTCGTTTTAGAAAAATGCAAGGTTCTGCTTTGTTTACTACAAGAGATAGAAGTCAAAATCAAGAAGCTGATAATGGCAGTATTAACGCTCAATTAATGGGAGAAGATTATATAGACGGCTCTGTTAAAGAGTTACTTAATAGAGATAAACTTTTAATAGCAGGAACCACACTACCATGCGTTTTAAAAACTAAAATTGTTACAAATTATCCATCTATTCCAATTTGTCAAATAACCCAAAATGTATATTCATCCACAGGCGATTATGTTTTAATTCCTAAAGGCTCTGTAGTTCGTGGAGAACAAAAAAAAGCCTTAACACAAGGAGATGTTAGAGTTTTTATTAGTTGGAATACAATAGATACAACTACAGGACAAAGAGTAAGAATTGATAGTTTGGGAACAGACCCACTAGGGGCAAGCGGTAACGACGCATATATTAATTATAGATTTTGGAAAAGATTTGGTGGAGCTATTATGCTTTCATTTATACAAGATGCTATTTCAACTGTAGGTCAAAGAGTTGCAAACAAAGGGGCAGAAAATATAACTTATGAAAGTTCTGAAAAGAATCTGTCGAAAATGGCGGAAATGGCTTTACAAAATAGCATAAATATTGCTCCATTAGGTTATGTAAATCAAGGGGAAATAGTAAATATTTTACTTGTTCGAGATATAGACTTTTCAGGATTTATAGATGAATGAAAATACGCCACAAGAACAACAAGAACACAGCAGATCAATTATTGTTAATAATTTATTGCTGAAAACTGGTTTACGCCAACTTTTAGACGATCCACAAACTACAGATATTGCAATTAACAAGCCAAATGAAATCTGGATTGAAAACAATGGTACTTGGCAAGTTATCCCCAATGATAATCTAGGTTATAAAGAATGTTTTCAACTTGCCAATTCTTTATGTGTTTATTCTGGGATCAAAGGAAATTTAGGTACTAAATTTTGTATGGCTGCTATTACTTTACCAACTGGCGAAAGAGGTCATTTATTATTGCCGCCTGTTACTTTTACCAATACTATTGCTATGTCTTTTAGACGACCAAGTAAAAACAGATTTACGCTTGATGATTATGCAAGTTCTGGACGTTTAAAAGGTTTTAAACTTGCAAATAAAAGAGATACTGAAATAAAAAATTTTCAAAAATTAATCTTACAACATTTAAAAAAAGGTAATTTAAAAGAAGCCCTACAATTAGCTGTAGCTAATAGGTTGAATATTGCTTTAATTGGTGGTACTGGTTCTGGTAAAACTACATTAACAAAATCAATAGCTGATTTATATCCGATTAATAGGCGTTACATTACACTCGAAACATCCCATGAATTAGATTTACCTCATCATAAAAATAAATTACATTTATTTTATGATGATGAATACGCAGACAAAAAGAAAACGGCAGAAAATGCAGGGTTAATTGTATCTCCGCATGAATGCATTAAAGCTTGTATGAGAATGAAGCCTGACCATATATTCGTTACTGAACTTAGAGGTTCTGAAGCGTGGTATTACTTTGAAGCCTTAAATACTGGGCATAAAGGTAGTTTAACAACATTCCATGCTAATGATACAGTATCAAGCTACGAAAGATGTTTAGATATGCTTAGAGAACATTCAGGAACACTGGGGCGGTCTGATCAAGATTTAATAAGCAAATGTAAAAAAACAATAGATATGGTTATTTCTATGGATAATACTTATGTTACAGAAGTTTATTACAACCCAGAAGAACAATTATCTTTGTACACCAATGAGATATAAACATGAATAATAAAATAAAAAAAATTTTAATTTTAGCTCCAATCTTACTTATTATTTTTTCAATTATAGGCTGCTATGGTAGTGGCTATGTTGTTTTAAAATTATTTAAACTCGTTGATTATCCTTTACATTACGATACTTTTTTTGAATTGGTTAATGTCATTGGTAAACATAAGTTCATTTATATTGGATTTGTAGTTTTTGGTTTTTCTTTATTTATTCCAATTTCTTTAATCATAACAATGTTAGTAAGTTTAAAGACTAAAAAATCTATATATGGCGATGCTAAAGAAATTACAGATGCTGAAATTAATAAGGCTGGATTATTTAAGACTAGTGAGAAATATCCAGAACTTTTACTTGGCACATTAAGAAAAGGACGATTTAAAGGGCAGTACCTAAAATCTTGTTCTAATACGCCTGTTTCTGTTATTGCTCGCTCTAGGAGCGGTAAAGGTGTTTCTTTTGTTATACCAAACATAATTAATTATAAACATAGTGCTGTAGTTTATGATCCTAAATCCGAACTCTACAAAAATACTGCTGGTTATCGACAAAATGTTTTAAAACAAAAGGTTTTTCTTTTTTCACCTGACGGATTTTCTTTTACAACAACAGAAAAAAAAGATAATATTGTATACTCTGATAAGTGGAACATAATCGAAAACGTAAATAGAAATACCTTATTTACTGCAACAGATTTAGGCTCTATAAGTACAGTTTTTTTTCCTCCCAATGATGAAATTTGGAACTCATCTGCCAGTAGTCTTTTCATAGCAATTGCTGGTTATTTAATTGCTACAGAAAATACAGGGGACAAAATAATCCCATCGATCCCTGAAATAGTAAAATTTCAATCTAATATTAATTTAGTTAAAAATATAGAAGAAATATTACAATCTGAAAACGTACCAGAATATGTCAAACTTTTATTTAGTAGCTACATAGGTACAACCAGTAAAGTTAGACAAAGCATTGATATTACATTTTCTGCAAATTTAGCTATTTTTACTAATCCTTTAACAATCGAAGCAACTAGTGGTAAATCTGATATTGATTTTAAATTGTTAAGGCGTGAACTAATAACAGTTTATTTTGTTATTAATCCAAACAACATTGATACATATACTAAATTAGTAAATCTTTTCTTTACACAAGTTATCTCTTTAAATATGGATTTTCAGCCCGACGAAGATGAAACTTTAAAATATCAAGTTTTAGTATTAATAGATGAGTTTGCCACACTTGGCAAAATGCCTATTATTTCAAACTCCATTACTCATATATCTGGTTACAACATTAGACTGGCTTTAATATTTCAAAATTTAGCTCAAATTTCAGATAAAAGTTTATACGGTGAACAGGCTAGAACCATGTTAGACGGTTGCGATGTCGAAATAGCATTTCCTCCGAAAGTCATTGATGAAGAAGCTGATCGACTAAGTAAAATGTTTGCTGATTACACACACACAACTAAAGATCGTTCGCAATCTTCTGGGGGTGGAAATAAAGGTACATCGACAACACGAAGTATTAAATATGAAAAAAGAGCACTTATTCTACCGCAAGAGATTGTAGAACTAGGTTTTAAAACTTACAAAGATACAGATATAGCAGTTAATTGTATCGTTGCAAAAGACAAAGTAAAACCAATAATCGCTGAAAAAATTATATTTTTTGATGATGCTTTTTTCATTCCCAAAATGAAAATTGCTATGGAAGCAATAAAAAATAATGAATTAAAACCAAGAAAATTAAATTTAAGTAGTTAACTAAAAGGGAAAAAAAATGAAAAAATTATTAATCTATTTAACCATATTAATTAGTTCAATTAATATTTCTAAAGCTGAACCAACTGTAGATTTATTAATGGGTGATGCAAGAACTGCCTGTGAAGTAATATTATGTCTATCAAGTGGAGAACGACCGCAAGAATGTCTTAATCCATTAAAACATTTCTTTAATATTTTGGTGCGTAAACATGGATTTATTAAGTGGGGCAAAACTATGAACGCACGAAAAAATTTTTTAAATCTTTGTCCTTCGGGTAATGATGAAGACAATGAAGAATTTTCAAAACTTAAAAATGATGTTTTATCTACACAAGAAACAGAATGTACAAGTTCAGCTTTAAATAAATTACAAGATAAATCCTATTCAATAATAGACAAAGACACAAGAAAAACACTAATTAGAACTATATATAAATTACCATCTTACTGTCAAAAATTATCAGCGCACGCTTATACTGATTTAACTCTGCCTGTTCAAACGTGTACACCTCAATATTATTCATCAGTTGACTGGAATAAAGGTTATGAAGATGTCTTTGTTGGTAGCTCAACTAAAAATACATCTTCCTATCACTCAACTCCTACAAAATATACTGAATGGCTAAAAAGTGGCGGTAAAGGACATACTAAAACTGTAGATTTATCTAGTAACTCTACTATGATAGAAACGCAATTTTACATACATAAACCAATTAAAAAAATATGTTGGATCGATGGTAACAGAACTAAAAATAATATAGATCCTACTGCTCAATATAAAATAATAGAGAAACAAGTAACACAATTATCAAAAAATGCAGAACCTAAAGATAATTCAGCCTCTACAAACGCTTATAATGCACAAGAAAATAACTCCTCTACTTCTGACTTATCCTCTGATAATAATATAATATCAATAGAAACTATAACGGCTGGTAATACAGGCAATGTTTTTAATGCAGATCCTAAAGATAGGGTAGCATCTACTAATAATGAATTAATAGCTATAAGTACTCGCCCTAGCAATAATGATCCTAGCCTTAATTCAGCCTCTACAAACGCTTATAATGCACAAGAAAATAACTCCTCTACTTCTGCCTTATCCTCTGATAATAATATAATATCAATAGAAACTATAACGGCTGGTAATACAGGTAATGTTTTTAATGCAGATCCTAAAGATAGGGTAGCATCTACTAATAATGCACAAGAAAATAACTCCTCTACTTCTGCCTTATCCTCTGATAATAATATAATATCAATAGAAACTATAACGGCTGGTAATACAGGTAATGTTTTTAATGCAGATCCTAAAGATAGGGTAGCATCTACTAATAATGCACAAGAAAATAACTCTAATCCTACTCAATCTGCAACACTTAAAAAATTACAAAACGAATATCAATTATTAGATGATCGTAATCAAATTGAAAGTAATCCAGCAGATTTAAAAAGAATGGAGCAACTTAAAAAAGCAATAGAGCTACTACAAGGAGCTAATACAAATAAAATTCCTGTTGCTAGTAAAAAAGAATTAAATAGAGATACTAAAACCTTTGATAAACCTATCTCTAAAGGCTCAGGATCTGATTTTAGCTCAAACTCTGACTTTGATACTAATAGTAGTGCTGGTTTAAAATCTTCTACGACTGATGAGCAACAAATAGAATACGATCAACTTATTAAAAAAATTAAAAAAAGAAATCTAAACTCTAGCGATGATTATGAAAGTGGATTTTTAAGTTTAGAAAATAGTTCTCAAAAAAATAGTACAACACTAAGTCCAGAAGAAGTAGAACTTAATAAAATTTTAAAAAAAGAAAAGGCTTTATTAAAGGCTCGTCGTGAGAAATTAGAGGAACAAAATAATGAAAATATACTTGATTAATATTACATAAGTTTTATTTTGTAATTTAGTCAAATGTTTAAAAACTATTAATAAGCCATTGACAACAATTTTTTGTTATCAATGGCTTATGTAACTAAAATCAAATTTAGCGCTGTAGTTTAGCGATGTGGGGTTATAACAAAAAAAGGTTTACTTTTGTTGCCGTGCTTGCACGATAGCCAGACCGCTTTATAGCGGTAACGCCAAAAAAAACAATCTAATTAAAGACCCATATCCTCCAACTGTTCATCTTTTGAATGGGGTTTTTCTTTGTGTTCGTCAATCACATTTATAGCTTTAAATGCTAAATTCATTGCTTTATCTGATATTGCATTATTAGTTGAATGGCACTTAACATTATCGAATCCTGCTAATTTTCCAATATTTATTTTATCTGTATTGTTTGGATTAGTTTGATATTTTTCAGCTAAATACTTAACTATTAATGTTACTGCGGCTGGTCGCAATGGTTCGTTTGAAACTCTTAACCATGCTTGAAAATTGCCCTGGCTAGTTTCGTTCACTACACAAGGCGGATAGCCGTCATTTTTCATTTTTTCCAGCTTTGCATTGTCTAGGTCATCGAGCAGAATTAAACCGCAATTTGAGCCGTCTTGTGCCATTGGTCTGGTGTAAATATCTGCACCTTTTGCATTTTCCATTTTTAACCAATCAATATTTTCTAATACTTCTTTGGCAGACAATTGTTTATTTAAAATTAAAACATCTTCTTTAAAAATAGAAACATCATATTTTTCAGCATTAAAAGCATCAAATTGTTTGGTTAATTCTTTTTTTATTGCTGCGGTGTTTTCTTTATTAATATTGTCTATTCTTGCAACTCCTTTGTCTATTGCATTACTTGCAATAACTTCTCTTTCTTGAAGTTTAATTTCATTTGTTAAATTAATTTTTGTTATATTAAACGCTTTTTTTTCTTCGGTATTTAATTTTGCGTACTTATTAATTTCATTTATTATATTTTTATTAGCTAATCTTAATCTGTTTAATTTGCCAATATGGGGATATTCTTTAGGCGTTTCTAATTTTAATTCTTTGTTAAATTTCAACTCTTGCTTGTTTGATGCTATTTGCTTTTGTATCCGTTCTATTTCAATAGGTAATTTGTTTATTGTATTTTCTATCCTAACTAAAAGTGTTCTAGTGTTAATAGCACTATCGCCAAATTCTAAATTTGGAAATTTAATTTTATTTTCTCCCTTATCAATAGTTAATTTTAAGGTCTTTTCCCCAAAAGGGCTTTTATCCAATAAAACATCTATACCCTTATAGCTTAAAATATGTTTATTTAAAGAGTTTCCCATTTGGTGAAACATCTTATCAATTGCTTTTAATGCAGCAGTATTAGGCTCTTGAATAGTCTTTATAATTTCTTTACTATTTTCATCTTTAGTTTTTACTTTTTTATTTAACGACAACGGAATCGTTGTTGAACCGCCGATTTTTGATAATGAATCTTCGATAACAAGACTGTTATTAAAATCATACTTGCCAGTAGGAGTTGATATAATATAGTTTTGTAATTTTTCAACGCCTGCTAATCTCTGCTCTAATTCTGGTAATTTTTTTGTTAGTTTATTGATTTTTCCATCATACATTAAAATTTTACGATTAAAAGCCTTTAAAAGTGTTTCTTCTTGTTTTAAAGATTCAGCTAGTTGTACTTGCATTAAAATTAATGGATTTCCAGTTGCTTCAGCTTTCATTTGACTAGCATTCATGCTTTCAGGCGAAACATCATCGATAAGTCGACCAGTATTACCATTTCTAAATTGACCTATTGAATGACTTTTACTTTCTTGTACTTGCCACATTCTGGCATCATAGGTTTGTTTAGTTGCATATCTGTATTCTTTAATTCTAAAGTTTTCAGTATCGGCATCGAATAATTCATTGCCCTGTCGTATTACTCTACCGTTACGCTGTATAACATCACTAGGTCGCCAAGGGCAATCAATATGATGGATTGCGGTTACTTTTTTTTGTACATTTGTTCCTGCACCCATTTTCGAAGTAGAACCAAGTAAAATCCTTACATCCCCATTATTGACGTCTTGAAATAATTGTTGTTTTTGTATATCTGCTTTAGCATCGTGAATAAATGCAATTTGGTTTTGTGGTACACCTTTATCTACTAATTTTTTTAAAACATCAGCATAGACATCAAATTTAATTTCATTATTATCCCCGTTATCTTCTAATAAATCTTCTAATGTTTCTGGATCGTCTTTATCAACTTCATAATTTTTTACATCTTGATTGAAATCATTAATTAATTGTGAATGTTCTTTTGGAGTACCTAAATCACAAAAAAGTAATTGAGTACCTTTGACAGTTTGTGTAAGTAACCATTCTTTGTAAGTATTCTCAACTACCATATTTAATTTTGAACCTTCATAATCTGCGGCATCTGGATCAACTAATCTATAATCTAACCCTGCTTTTCTTGCATCAGTCGTACACTTTAGCATATTATTTTCTTGTGGATTATCTCTTAAATGATCCATTCTCCAAATAATACTACCCTCATTAAAATTATTATCTTTGTCTTGAACCCCTATAAAATAAGCAACCTCATCACTACGTTCAACTATTACGTTGTAAGGTTTATCATTCTCTAATTTTGGTACATAATTAGAGGTATATTTCATAATATCTTCATTGGTTACAGTATCCGCAACTTCTTTATAGATTTTTATTAGTTCTGGTACATTTTGAAATTGATTGAATCTTGAAATAAATTTATAATTTTGTGCAGATGTATCTAGTTCCCAACTGCCGCTAACTCTACCGAAAACATTCGCCCACGAATCGAATGTATTAATGCCTATTTCTTTCAATCTATCTGGCTGCAAATAACGCTGCATTGTATAAAGTTCAGTAATACTATTTGAAATTGGAGTGCCAGTTAAAAAAGTTATGTTTTGATTTTTCTCATGCATATACATAACTTTAGTGTATAAATCCATTGCTTGTTGTGAGCCGTTTAGATTTCCCAAACCAGACACTCCATCCATTTTTGTAATAATTTTTAAATTTTTATAAAGATGTGCTTCATCAATAACTAAGTGATCTATTCCTAAATCTGAAAAATCTAACGCTTTAGATTTTTCTCTAATGTTAACCAGTTCAGTTAATGATGCTTTTAAAGTTTCTAGTTGTGCTTCAGCTCTCTTTACAGAAAATCGACTTGTTTCATTTTCAGTCTTATAATCAATCTCCGCTTGTTTTTCCTTAATTTGTTCTAATAATATGGTGTTGTACATATCGTAAGGAGCAGGTATTCTCTTAAATTGGGAATGACCCATAATTATTGCATCATAGTTACCGTTGATGATTTTGCCAAAGAATTGCTCTCTTTTATCAACTTTGAAATCGTCTTTTTCTGCTACTAAAATATCTGCTTCTGGATAGGCTTCAATAAATTCTTTTCGCCATTGTCCTATTAAATGATTAGGCACAACTATTAAATTTTTACTTGTTAATCCTAAGCGGTTTTTTTCCATCACACTACAAATAGCTGCTAGAGTTTTACCTGCACCTACTTCGTGGTCAAACAAATTTGACTTTGTTTGAATATTCCTCCAAATAGCAGATTTTTGATGTTTTCTTAATGTATATTTGTTATTAAGACCATCTAAATTCAAATGTTCTCCGCTCCATTGTCGGGTTGTATAACTATTACATTTGTCGTTATAAATCTTTAAAATTTCTTCCGCTCTATCAAAATCATTAAATATCCAGTCATTAAATGTAGTTTTTAGACTTTCTACCTTTAGATTGGCTTCTACTGTTCTATCATGATTTAAACGCTGTCTATCTACTAATTTGCCATCTTTGTTATATTCTTGTACTGTATCGTAAATTTTAATTGAATTGTTTGTAAAAGCACTAGTTACTATTTTATTTGTGTCTGCTCTATCTGTAGATAATTCATCCCCATTAACGGTTGTATTAAACCTTCCTACATTATTTAAGTTAATTGACCATTCGTTAAATTCTTGCTTGTATTCAATTCTATTTCTACCATTATCAATACTGGCTTTAAATTCTTCTTTATCAACTTTGAAATAGTAAGAGAAAAAGTCTTGGTAATATTTTTCTGGTACATATATACTACCTAAACTGATAGATACATCATCAACACCTAAATAGGGCGGTTGTACTTCAATTAATGCTTTTCGGTTTTTAAGTAGATGTACATTATCCCTATCTTCTAATAAAAGTTCTTCAACTTGTTCTAATTTTTCTTTAACCGCTCCACTTAAATATTCATCTGCAACTATGAAGCTATTAGTTAAATGGTCTTTGTAGATTAGATTTTGTTCACTAAGTTCATCATTTATTTTAGCTTCGTCCCAACTGTTATATTTTGAATCAGATGAAATTAAAACAGCTAATGTATATACTGGACTGTATGTACCTTTTTCAGATAAAGAGATTAAAAACGCTTCTTTAGGCGTTATATTGCTTGGTATAGATTGAAAAGAAATTACACGCTGAGAGAATATATCGGCTTTTTCTGCTGCTTCTGGGCGTGGTTGTACTCCGTTTTTAGCTGCTCTTACTGGTGTAATTTCTTTACTATAATTCTTTTCTAATGTAAGAATTTTATTTATTTCTACATCTGGTTTTAATAGCTTGCTGTTTCTTTGATTATTTAAATATTTATATTTTTCAACAAACTTATCATATTCAGTATTTAATTGATTTTGTTCGTTTACAAGTGTAGCGAATGGATCATTTTTCTGTACTGCAATTAAATTATTATAGGCATCTTTTATCTTGCAGTATTGCAAGACTTTGGAATATTCTGATTGGCTTAAATCTGTAACCTCATCATACGCATAATTAAATGTATTACTCTGCATAAAATACAATTTTTCATTTTCTGTAAAATAGCTTTTAGTACGTTGTTTGTCTAAATTTTTCGGACATTGTCCTGTTTTACTTAATGTTTCAAAGTCGTCAAAATTAACTAAAATATTTTTAGTTAAGTCTTGTTTTTCTTCTATTTCATGGTACTTAAAAATATTTTTAGGAAGAGAATCTTCAATTCTTTGTTTTAAAGCAGCAGCTAAATCTGGATATTTTTCTTTGTCCTCGACAACAGTTAAAACACTTTTCCCATATTGATTCGTAACTGTTTTTAGTGTTCCTAAAATATTTTCACGATTATTTATAAAATATTCATTAATCTGATGGTTTTGAAGATATGGATCATATACATTAATTTCTTTTAGATTAACAAAATCTTGATGAGTATTTATAGTGTTTTTACCTTTTTGTATGAAAATTATATCAGTCGATACTGCTGTTCCTGCATTTTTAAAGGCGGTGTTAGGCAGCCTAAAAGCACCCAAAAACGTATTATTTTTATCTTCAATTAGTTGTCTAGTCGCTGTGTTATTACTGTCTAAAAATGATGTTGTAGTTACAAATGCTTGAATACCATTTTCTTTTAAAAACTCTAAAGATTTAGCTTGAAAATAATTATGTATTGTTAGATTATTGTAATCAGCATTGGAGTCTGATATTGCTAAATTTATATAAGGCGGATTTCCTGCTATTACATCAAATTCTTTAGTGAACGTAGCATCTTCAAATGATCCGTTGTAAATCTTTGCCTGACCATGTAATGACTTTGCTATTTTATATGTTGTTAAGTCTTTTTCAATACCAACAAATTCAGTATTTGTTTTAAATTCTTCGGGACGATGTGTTAGAAATTTCCCTGTGCCAATACTTGGCTCTAGTATTTTAATATTATTTTGAGAACTATCAACCCCTAAGACTTTAACTCCATGATAAATACATTCAACCAAGTCTTTATCGGTGTAAAAACTGCTCATAGTTGAGTTTCTAGCAAACTCATATTGTTCTAATGATAATATCGACTTTAAAGAACTTCTTTGTTCTGCCCAGTCTTTATTTTTTTCATCAAAAACCTGCGGTAAACCGCCCCATCCGCTATAACCATTCAAAATATCCTTTTGGCTCTGTGTTGGTACTTGTTTAGATGTTTCTATATTTTCTAGAGTTTTTAAGGCTTCAAAATTCTTTAAAAACTTTTCTTGTTGATTACCTACTACAAAATTTTCATCATTAAAATAATCAGTATTTTTATTTGATACATTTTGTTTTACTGTTGGTTTTGTTTGTGTTAAGTCGGTGTATGAATTATTCGATGGCGAATCAATTTTATTTTTTCTATTCGTTTGATTAAAAATTGGTAAGGATTGATCTCTGCCATCTGCAAGATTTCCATTTCCGTTAATCCGTTCTTCAGTAACTCTTGGTTCTTGTCTTTCTTCAGTTCCATTTCTTCCAATGTCATCTGATCGATTAACGCTTGTTCCAGTCCCTCCAATACTGGTAGATGTTGTTGAGTTATGAATACCAACTTCACTGTGTTCGGTGCGTACAGAATCCAGCGTTCCAGTATTTCCATCCCTTTTATAGTCATCGATGATTGTAGCGTTTCTTCTGTTATCTCTTCTTTCGCTATCCTTCTCATTTCTCTCCGTACTAGTTCGTTGAGTAGATACTCTGGCACTACTTTGGTTATTATTTCCAATTGTTGTTTTTGTTGTTTCTCGTTCATCTTCTACCCTTTCTTTATTTTTGGGAATTTCTTGGAAATTTTCTAATTTTTCATCAACACTTTTAGCTTGTTCATCTATAAAAAAATCAAATGATGTTTGGTTTTTAAAAATTGGTTGAATATTTTCTAATTCTTCATTAACACTTTTAACATCTTCGTCGTCAAAAAAATCAAATGATAATTGAGTTTGCGGTTTTTTTACCATGTTCTGTTTTCTTCTTAATAATAGTTTTACACAAAATTATAAATTTATTCACAGTTTTATGTTACATGATTTTCAATGATGATTCTTCAAAACTTCTAAATTACCATAATTTCCCCTTTCGTTATCTATAGTTTGTAATATTAGTTTTTACTGTTGTAAATATAATCACCATTTATTACTCTATCTCCCTCAATAAGCAAACATAATTCATTTATTTTTAATTTTTTTTCTTGAGCGGTTTTTTCCAACAACTGTATAATTTTATCAGAAACTTCATTAGTATCATTTTTTAAAAATTCACAAAATATATCATCTATATTCTCTAAAATTCCTGAAATATCTGTTCGTAATGTTTTAGTGCTGTATGCTCCACTTTGTAAATTTAAAGATTCAATAAAATTAAATTTTTCATCTAACTTTTTAAACAATTGAATTAAATTTTCTAATTCACTAGAAGTAGTAAAACTTATTTGATTTATTGATTCTAAAATTTCTTTTTTTTCGCTAGTATGTATTGAAATTTCGTCAATTGTTGAAATTTCGTTGTAGCTAGGTATTTGTTGTTTTATGTTAGTCATAATTTGCCCTTTCGTTAGTTATAGTTTGTAAGATTAGCCGAATTCTTAAATGTAAAGATATTTTTCACTTTATAAATTTTCTACTTTTTCAGTAATACGGCGATTAAAATTAAAAGTTTCATGTATAACTTTCATTAAATTAATTTTTGTTATTTTTTCATATTTTTTTTTAATTCTTTTTAGTTTTGTTTTTTTTAAACACTTCATAGCTTTTTTCTTTACTTCATTATTATTTAAATCTATTAGATTTTGAAAATCTGTTGCTATATGAAAATTTAAAAATTTTTCCCAGTCGCAAACATTAAAATATGCTTCATCTTCTAACATCAATTCAACATCATTATTTTGAAAAGGTTTAATTTTTAAAAATTCTAATTTATATAATAATTTAATATTTTTATTATCAAATTTTTTTTGTAATTTCTCATTAAGTTTAGCAAGTTTTTTTGTTGAAATATACGCTGTTCTGGCATCAGCCATTTTTAAAGTCAATAATTTATTTTCTTTTAATAATCTCATGATTTCCTCTTTCATTATCTGTAGTTTGTAAGATTAGCCACTTTATAACTTGCCATTAGAATTTTTCTTTTATCGTTTTTATTTGTCCTTCTAAATTATTTATTAATTCTAATAAATATTCATTATTAGAATCTATAGAATGTCTTAATACATCCTCTATATTGATAATATAATTTATTAAGTTTTTTGTTTCTGCGGTTAATGTTATATTGAAAATATTAGCGACTTCTTCTATTCTTACGTTTAAAGCGTTTTGGCTTTGAGTTTCTAACTTTTCAACATATTTTTCTTCATAATCTAGTAAATATTTTTTTAATTCTTCATAAGTAGAAAAACCCTCTATTTTTAAATTTTTTTTATCTTCAATATCTTCAAAGCTATCTTCTAAATCCCAAACACCATCTAAGTGCCATTGTTGAATTACGTCTTGTATTTCTTGTTTAGTTATTGTTTTCATAATAATCCCTTTCGTTATCTATAGTTTGTAAGATTGAATAGATTTAGTATTCAGTCCTAAAATACATAGCTAAATTGTGCATATTTATTAGCTGTTTTATATCCATATCTTTATATTGAGCGTAATTAGCTGTATCAAGATGTTTAACATTTGGGTCATCGCAAGCATCGCAATATTCATTCCATTTTTCAATTAGTTCTAGCTTATCCATACTGCTGAGATAATCTCTTGTTTCTGATAAAGTCATAATTTGCCCTTTCGTTAGTTGTAGTTAGTAAGAATAGCTTATTATTCTTCAATTTCTTCTAAGTAAAATATCTTGTACGCATTTTTCTATTTCAACTTCTTCATTTTTTGCAAGCTCTTGAATTAACTCTTTTTCTACTCTTAGTAATGTTCTATATGAAACACTTTCAAAAATTTTATGTTTTTTAAAGAAGTTAAAGGATTTCATAGGTTTTCTAATTTCCTGTCTAATTTCTTCTAGTAATTTTTTTGTTTCATTAATGTTATGTCTTTTAGATAAAATAATATTTTTATCCTTCTCTATTTCAGCTTCTTCTAGTTCTCTTGCTTTTTTTAGTTCTTTATATCCTGTTAAATCTTTAATCAAATCTTCTTCAATTTTCATTAGCGCCTTATACAAGACACTTTCTTTAATTTTATTTATCTTAAAATGACACCAAATTCCAATTGGCGGAATCATACAAAAAATTAATATTAACGATATTTTAGGAAATAATAAATTTATTACGAACCAGATAATAAAACTAAAAATACATACTCTTATTGGTGTATTAAATAGTCTGGTGATTTCTTTTCTATTTTCTTGATATAGTTTTTTAATTTGTTTTTTATTATTAGTTTCTTGTAAAATTTGTACTTGTCTATTTATTTCAGCATTCATAATTTTCCCTTTCGTTAGTTGTAGTTGGTAAGATGTATTAAGTAGTACATTTTATATATATAATATAAAAGAAAATTGGCATTGTGATTACTATTGCAACCGCAGTTAACATACAATAAAACATTTGAAATTTAGTAAGTTCCTTTTTTTCATTTGAAATTTGTCTATTTTTAAATGAAAATAAATTAATGTCTTTAGTAATAATTAAAATACCAAGCATTACAAAAAATACCGAAAATATTATTAAGAAAAATTCGCTTGGTGTCATAGGAAAGATTGAATCCATTATTTGCCCTTTCGTTAGTTGTAGTTGGTAAGAACACCGCCATTGCCCTGTAGCTAGTTGGCTTAGAGTAATTGTACTGCTAAATTGCTACGCTGTAATCTTACTTTAGTTACATTATAACACACAAAGTAACATAATTCAACATTGTTTTGTAAGATTTTTAACTATTTTGTGCTATAATAAATTTACCAACCAAAAGGAGAAAAAAATGTACGCTAATGTAGATATACGTTTTGCCAATAATGAAAGTTTTGAAAATTTTACTGTTTGGATTAGACAAGAACAAGATTTAGAAAACAATCTAAGAATGGCTATAGGGAAAAAAACTGGCTTATCGATGTTTAGCCTAGAATGGAAAAATTTAAAATTAACCTATGATGATGGGTTACCTATTTAATGACAAAATTAGCAATCGATTAAATTAGTTACTACTAAAAAAACTAAATAATTTTTGCAAAATTTTATAAGAGAAATTTTGAATAATTTATTGCTTGGCTTTAAATACAAAAAACCCTCTATTGCTAGAGGGGATTTTGCTTTTTTTACAAATTTTAATTTACTTTTTTATGAAGAAATAGTAAGTCTTAAGTCTAACACAAAGAAAAATCAATTACAAGTTTTTTTTAGACAAAAAAAACCCCTATTGCTAGAGGTTTTTAAATTGAAGTATTTCTACGACAAAATTAAGTAAGTCTTAAGTTTAACACAAAACTGCTATTTTTTAATATTTTTTTCATTAAAGCGAAAAACAAACAATGACCCAACTAGCACTTAACCAATACCCGACTACTATCGAGCAGCAACAAGCTGCGATTCGCTTGCGTAATCAAGTCATAAAATTAACTGATACGCCAAAATATTTACTAGCCGAAGAAATCAAGCAGTTGTTTGAATATATTAGCGACAGTAAGCAATTGTTGTTCTTCCAAATTCTATGGAATACTGGTTGCAGAAAGTCCGAAGCATTAAACTTGCAACGAAAAGACATTGATTTAGATAATCGTATCATCTTGTTGCATACCCTCAAACGAAAAGCTAAAGCCGATCGGATTGTGCCTATTGTTGATAATGTGTTTTTTAATCTGCTAAGAGATTATCTGTCGTTTAGTCGTTTTAAAGCTAACGATAGACTGTTTTCTTACACTCCACAGTACATCAATCAACTGTTAGACAAAATCGTACTAAATGCTAGTATTAATGGCGTGGTGTTCCCGTTTAAACTTAGTCCGCATACCTTTAGACACTCTTTTGCAATTCACTTGCTCTACAACGGTATTAAGCCGATCGAGATAAAAAAATTGTTGGGTCATGCAACCATTAATTCAACTATGGTCTATCTAAATTTGTTGGTTAGCGATTTAGATTTTTCTAATATTAGGTTTAATTAAATTTTCATTGTAGTAGCAATTACGTTGTAGCTTGTGGGTAGTAGCTGAAATTTGTTGTTAAGTTGTTGGCAAGTTGTTTTTACTTGTCAATGGCTTATCAATAAATGGTTCAGAGCGTTAAACTATCCACAAATACAATATTGTATTGTATTGTTTTAAAAACTCAATTAGGTATATTATTAAAAATGAAACAACAAAAAAATCAAGGCAATAAAAACGCTGCTAAACTTGTAACTAAATCTACTTATTTACAAGTCAGAGTTACCTAGATGATATTGCATTTCTGCTTCTAGTACTCGCTCTGCTAAACGTTTATTGAATGTTCTAAAAATTCCATTTTCGCCTAATATTTCTTCAGGAGATTTGTATTGTTTTAAAATTTCATCGATTAATTGATCTGTTCTATCTAACTTTTTTGCCATGATTTTTCCTTTAAATTTTAAGATTTTACATCATGCCATTTACACAGTTATTTTTATAGTCTCGAAGCTGGTAATTCAATTTTGGTGTAGTTAGCAGTTTTTTCTAAACATTAATCCTGTCATTTGTTTTTCTTCTGTATCAGCTATCTCTACTTTAAAACTAATTGATAAAACCTATATAACTAGTAAACAAGTTAACTGGTTAACTTGTTTACTATTGTCAAAGTTAAAAATAAATGACAATATTTATTTGTAACCTTGACAAGTATGGAGTATATTTACAACTCTAATTCTTCTTCTATCTCTTTTTCCTCTCTCGTTGTATTGTCTTTTTCACTATGTGTAATAGTAGTTTGAATATTTTTAGTATTGACAATAACCCCAGTTTCAGCCAATTCTTTTAATTGTCCCTCTTTAAAATACTCTTGCATTTTTGGAGAACGTTCTAGTTTCAATATGTACGGCTTCCGTTCTGTGATAGTCAATTTTCCTAATTCAGTATCTTGCACAAAACACTCTATTTCCTTGTTTTCATTTTCTTTAAGTTTTACAGTAACTGATTGTCCTTGATCATCAATTGTTATTACTGTGTTCTCTCTTTGTTTATCTTTTTCATAAATATGTGTAATTGTTTCATTGGTCTGATTTATTTCTCTACCAATAAATATAAGCTCACCGTTTTCTAATTTTGCTACTGTTGTTTGTCCCCCTTGCTCAATAAATTCTGCTGTTTGGTTTTCTTTATCGATAGTTGAGCAGATTAAATTGTAATTATCTTCTACATAAGCAACTTGAAACTCTACATCACCTTTAACCCCTTCTCTTAGTTTTTCATCTATATCTTGAGGTAATTTTTCAGCTTTTTCTATTTCATTTAAAAGTTGAGCAGCAGGCGATTTTTCTATTTCTCTAGTTAAATCTTTTTCAAAATTCCAATTATTGCGGTAAACATCTTTTTCTATAACTTCCACAAGATTACCTTCTTTATCTAAAATTTTCTGCTGTATTTTTACTGGCTCTTTTCCTGCTCTAGATAATTTAATAAATTCTCCAATAGACAGTTTATTTTCATTAACAACATCTTCTAACCCCTTACCAAATTGAACCGATTCAACGCCATTGCTATCAACAAGTTTAATGAAATAACTAGTATCATTTGTCTTATCAAATAAATAAGGTGCTTTTCCAAAATCAATTACTTTCTTAAACTCATCGATAATTTTTTTATCTTGTTTGTTTAAACCATCATTATTGGTTTTATCTTCATTTCTAGTTAAAACCTTATTAAAAGTAGCTGTCTTTTTATCTTGTTGTTCCTGTGCTTGTTCGACTTTTGTAGTTTCATTTCGTCTTGCTTGTAATTTTAATAAAAGGTCTTTTTGTTTGGGGATTACACTCAATTTTTCATTTATGATAACTTCAA
This sequence comes from Cryptophagus acutangulus, assembly GCA_963556235.1. Lineage (NCBI taxonomy): Eukaryota > Metazoa > Arthropoda > Insecta > Coleoptera > Cryptophagidae > Cryptophagus > Cryptophagus acutangulus. The sequence goes on from CAUVYR010000049.1 coordinate 20,718, forward strand.
TAACTTTGTCTTTAAATTCTTTATTTCCAGTAATTTGAAGTGTATTACCATATTTTGCTACTGCAAGTTCTAACATGATTTTTATATTAGAAGGTGTTATATCAGTTTTTTTATTGAATGAAATAAAAACTCCATTATCTCTCATTATTTCTTTATCTGGTTCTTTTAAACTTCTATATCCTATATCGCCATTTTCATATTTTTCAATTCCTAAATCATTCTTTGATAATTCTTGATGGTTTTGAGAATACCAGACCGCCATTCTTTCATTAAATCTTAATCTTTTCATTAAATCAATATCTGTGCTTGGGTCTAAACCAATACCCATAATTTCAATTTCTTCTTCATTCATTTTTAATTCTCCCTTTGGTTGTGTAAATCCTGTATTTTGTATTAATAAATTTAATTCTATCTTACTATCCATTACCATTTGTTTATATATATTAGCGTTCTCCAATTGTTGTAATTTTCTAAAAATCAAAATTGTTCTTTCTTGGTCAAATTTTAATTTGTGTAAATTTCCATCTTCAAAATTCTTTATAAGTTTTTTAAAATCTTGAATATAATTACTATTAGCAGAAAATATTAACTGTCTGCTTTTTCTTGTAAACTCTCTATTAAATATTCTAAACTCTTTAATCTGTTTTTGTTTCTCCTTAATAGCATGGTCATACTCTTTCTTTACATAATTTTTTTTTATATTTTTACTAACTGAACCAATAAAAATATTTATTTCATACTCACTTAAATTAATATGTTCTCTTAAAAATTCAAGTGGAGTGTAATTTTTCTTACCAATAATTATTTTATTATTAATAATTTTATACTTATTAATATTTATAAAATGTGTCTTTACTAAAGTATTCAAAACATTTTTTGAATTAAGATTATAATTATAATTATAGCTGCTAGTATTTTTATTTATTATTGATTTTATGTAACTAGACTTAATAATAATTGGTTTTGTATTAAAATTATAATTAGTTTGTTTTAAATCTATACTGCTTTTAGAATCTATAATATTATGTTTTTTGTTATATTGATTCTCTAATGATTTTAAATAATTTAACCGCTCATCTATTGTTTTTAATTCTCTATATTCATTACGAATTTTTTTACTATTACTATTTATATATTTATTTTCTTTGCTGGCTTTATTTTTCCATAAATCTAAGTTAATTGCAACTGCCTTTTTACTAGGTCTTAAATTATTTACTATTTTATTAATAATAAAATTTTCATTGAAAATCGGGTTTTTAAGGTTTGTAAATTTTTTATCATCACCTAATTTAACTGCAAAATATTCATTTTCCTTACCTTTATTTCTAACTCTTACTTCTCCTAATTTTTCTAGTTCTGTTTGAAATTCAGTTTTTGTATTTATTTCTTTATTAACAATCTTATCTATTAATATAGACTTAGCTTTCCCTTGTTTTTCTCTAAATAAATCACCTTTAATCCTTGATATAACATTTGCATAGCTATCATCCTTACCTAGTCTTAAATGCTCTTTTGGTGTGTCAAGATTATACTTATAATTAATATGTTCTTGAATAGCATCCAACACTGGTATATTATTTCCTACCATTCCCACTGTATTTAAGACTCTGCCACTTACTAAATTTATTCGAGGTATAGCTATGTGTATATGTGGCTTTCTATCAATCATTTCTCCAGTTTTATTATTCTTAATTTGTTTAATTTTAGGTAGATGTGCTTCAGCATAAAAATTGTATTCATCCGAATGGTATGCAGACATTAAAATATTTTTGTAATCCTCAACTATTTTTTCTAAAACAGCAGCATCTACTTCATCTTCTCTGAAAGATAGCGTTATATGATAATATCGCTCTTGCCCTCTATCTTCTATACTGTTAATTATCTGATCAGTAATATCAATATTCCCTGCTAATGTAATCCTATGGTCCAATTCATCCCTACTAAAAAATCTGCCTTGTTTTTGTCCATTTATTAAATAATCTACAATTCCAGCATTTCCTCCTGTAATTCTTGCTATCATGATTTATTTACCTAAAGATAAAATACTAACAAGATGATTTTCAATTGCTAGTAGGTCTAAATGTATTTGTTTTATATCTACCTCTTTATTAACAATGTTTGAAGAATTTATATGTTTAGCTATTTGATTTATGTTGTTTCCTACTTTATTAACCTGTAACAACATTTTTTTATATTGAGGAGTTTCAGCAAAATTAGTTTTAATAATTACTTGATCCTTTCTCGATAAAATAATCCGCCTAAAATATTCAGCCTTAGAAAAACCACTACTAACAATAGTTTTTTCTAATTTTTCAGCAATTTCAGTAGGCAACCTAAAACCTAACATTGTTGTTTTACCAGCCATAAATTAATCTCTTTAAAGGGTTAAAAAAAGGGTTTGAAAGGGGTTACCCTTTCGCACGAAGGCTAGATAACTTGTTATCAGCCTATGTCGTGCCTGTTTGTATTATCTCACAAAATAATAACAATCACAATAATTAAATTTGCTACAAGTTTGCTACTGGATTGCTAAAACTCTCCTTATATTTTTACTAATCATGCTGACTTTGCTACTGGATTGCTACAAGTTTGCTACTGGATTGCTACAAGTTTGCTATTAATTGATTTTTTTTTGATGTTTTTTTTACGTTTTTATTTTTTTAGTGTATGATGTACAGCTAATAAGCTGTTGCTTATTACTTCATCCATTTTTACAATTGAAATTTTTATTATATGCATATTAAATTAAAAAATTTAATTACTTTACTTAATACAAAAAAAGAAATAGATAATTCTTATTTTGCTCTTAATTATTGTTTAAAAACATTTTATAAAGAAATACAAGAAGAACTCAATCATGGTTATACTATTAAAGAATTATCTAATTATTTATCAAAAAATACGACTAGAAATATTTCATACAAAACTATATTAGTAACATTACAAAGAATAAAAAAAACTAATACAATTAAATCTATAAGTATAACTACTATAGACCCAGTTTTAAAAGTTATAGAACATTCGCAAGTTAGTTCTAAAACCAGTCTTAGAGATAGAATTGAAATTAAAAATAAAGCAGCATTAAACGCTGAAAATCCAATCCATAAATCACAAAATTAAAGTAAAGGAAGAATTAAAATGACTAAAAAATTGATAACTGATAAGATTAATATAAAAACAATGAATATTGTTCTTCAAGGAAAAGGCGGTGTAGGCAAGTCTTTTGTAGCTTCTCTTATCGCTCAATATTTTATTGAAAATGAAATAATCTTTCAAGCGATTGACACTGATCCAGTCAATAAAACTTTAAAAAAATATAAAATAATTAATGCTATTGCAGCAGAATTGTTGCTAAATGGAAAAATTCAACCATCAATATTTGATGAAGTATTTTCTTCTATAATCGAAGAACAAAATACATCAATTTTAATTGATGTTGGTTCATCTGGATTTTTACCAATTTTAAAATATTCAATTGATAACGATATATTTAATGTCTATAAAGAACATAACATAAAAGTTTTATTACATTGTATTGTAGTTGGTGGACAAGATGAAAAAGATACTATTGCTGGAGTACATACTCTTTACAATATGAGCAAAGATAATGATAATGTTGATATTGTAATTTGGAGAAATGACCGAATATCTACAACTAATAATTTTACTTTAGATAATTTATTAAAACCATTTGTAAACAAAATTTCGAATATAATTCATATTGAAAATAATGACGATGAAGTCCTCTTTAAAGATTTAGAAAATATTACAACAAATGCTTTAACCAGAAATGAATACATAGATAGTAATAAATACAATTTTTTCAGCAAAATCAGAATTAATAAGTTTTATAATAAAATATTTGAACAATTAAACGCTTTATATAAGGATTAATTATGAAGAATGAACACCAAGCCAGTATCGATGAAATATATAAAAAACAAATAGAAAATGATGAGGTTAATCCTCCTCAAGATAAATTAAAAGAAGAAATTATTTTAAAAAAATATAAAGCGGAATATGAACCAGATGAAGAATTTAAAAAAGTTGCACAAAAAATAGTTGTTGATGTTTTTGATAAACTAGGGGTTAAAATGAAAACCGATGATCCTGTGTTTTCAGTAATAATTGCCAACCAAGTTTTTCTTAATTATTATATGGAACATTTAGAATCATCTTTTATGAGTATGATAACTAGTGTAATAAATAAAAGCTCTGAAGCTAGTGTTAAATTAAATAAAGAATCTAACGACAACATTAATATCATTAATATGAAACTAGAAACAAATATTGCTAATCTAAGTTATACTCTAGGTGAAAGATTTAACCAATTTAATACATTAATTGATGAAAAATTAAAAAATTCAGAAATAGAATTAAATAAAATAAAAACTACAAAGACTGAAGAAACAATTAAAGAAGTAAATAAAATTCATAATAAAAATAAATCTTTTTTTTCTATATCTAAACATAGTCTAATATTTGCTACATTTATTTTTATATTGGCTTTTGTAGGAATTTCATATACCGCTTATAAAATTAAAGGAGAATTTAATAATACAAATATTCTTTTTAATCAATTAATAGATAGAATAAAACAAGCTGATACTGAATTTAAAAATAATAAGATTTCTAAATATATTTTAACAACAGGAGATAAATAATGGCAACAAGTATTAACAATGTAGTTTTAACTGGTTATTTGGGTAATGATGCTAAAATTGGTGAAAATGGATGTACCTTTTTATCATTAGCAATAAGCAGTTATGATAAAAAAGAAAAAAAGGAAAGACTTCAATGGATTTCTATCATTAAAACCAATAATAATATAGACCCATACTTAAAAAAAGGTATAAGAGTTGAAGTTGTTGGTTATTTAATTGGCGGAAATGAAGTAATCGAGAAAAATTTTGTGAATACGCTATCCGTTTATGCAACTCAAATAATTATATCAACACCACAAAATAAAAATGCTGGTGATTAAAATGTTTTTAAGTAAATTCATCAATAAATACAGTTTTTATTTTAAATTAGCTACCATTATAGTGATAGTATTTAATATCATATTACATGAAATATTAAAAATAAATTTTACTGTTGCTTTTAATAATAATTTAATACCAATAATACACATTATTGTTTTAGTTTATTTAACTTTTATATTTTTAAAAACGACTTTTAATCAAAAAGTAAAAATCGAGTAGGTAGGAGAAGTGGTATGAAGTCCAGCGGTACGAACTAGTTTACTATTTATAATTCTAAGTCTGCATCGCCTAACTCATCTAAAAATTCTTTTTGATAAGGAAAATTCTCTAAGTGTAAATGTTTATTAGCATCAAAAAATATTTGTTCCTTTTGAGTAAGTTCTCTAAATAATTCTGTATTAATTAATTTTTCAATATCTACTTTTTGAGTTGGATTTTTACTATCGTAAATTAGTTTAGCTTGATCGTCTTGCTGTCTTTGATAAATTTCTAATGGAGCATTAAATTTATTAACTACTTCTTTTACATTAGCTGCCAAGCTTCCAACCATTGTCATAAAATAATTAGATTCTACTAATCTTCCAGCACCTGTTTTTTTTAAATCTTCATTTCTTGTTAAGGTACTGATCCAAGAAATTTGTGCAGGACAAACCATAATTTTGATAGCTTCTACTTCATAACCATTTTTTATAGCATTAGAAATTTCATTTGAAGGATTTTCGCTAGTTCTAAAAGTACCCTCAACAATAATATTTTTTCTATCTTTTTCAGCGGCATCTATTAAAGCTCTTACAAATTTTCCAGAAAATTCTCCTGTATTTCCAGCATAATTCTTAACATCTTTAATTAATTCTTTATTGTTTGGATGTAAACATCTATATTCATCACCATTAACAAATAATTTATTTTCTTTATTTATAAAATCCATTAATTGAGATTTACCGCTACCAGCAATACCACCAAGCATAGTAATAGTTGGTTTTTCTTGTGGTGTTACTATTAGATATTCTGGAGATTTATTAACATGGTAGTCTAAGACTTCTTTAAATTGTTCTGGCGTGTAATTTTTCATTTAATGTACTTATTGTAAATAGTTTTTACTTGTGTTTTTAATCTTTCAATGTTGGCTATATCTGCTTCGTAATCTGTAAAATGATTTGCATAAATTTCATTTTTTCGATTGCTGGCTTCATTACCAATTAAGGCTAATTCTTTTTCAATTAATTCAAAATTATATAAATCTAATTTTTTTATTTTTATTATAGTTGTTATAGTATAACCATAAACACCTGCATAAAGCTCGGTTAAAACGTCCTGTTTCATTGGGTCAACGTGTATATATGTCATATTTTTTCTCCTTGTTAATTGTTTAATTTATTCCATTCTCTAATAAAATTTGATATAATAATATTATCGTTTGTAACAACAATATTTTCTGCATTTTTGTTTTCTGCCGAATAAGTGTAATTGTATGATCCAGTTTGCAAAACAACATCATCAAAAATCATAAACTTGTTATGTTGAATAGCGTATTTACTCACTAACTTAACGTTAATCCCATTATTCCGTAAAAATGTTACTGCTGAGTATTGTTTATTAGCTTTACTATCTGCTACTACATCAATAACAACTCCCCTCTTATTAGCTTTTAATAATGCTTGTGAAATCGGTTTACTTGTAAAGACATAACAAGCAACCTTTATAGACTTTTTAGAATTGTTTATCAACTTTATTATTTCATTTTGAGGACTGCTGCCACCTGTAGAAAAATAAGCAGATATTTTAGTAGTAGTAAAATTGTTAGCTGTAGCTATTTTTGAGTTGTCAACCAAATAAATACCAATAAATGACAATAAAATAATAAATAACGATAATATTAAAATTTTATTGGTGTTAATTATTGGCTTCATTATTATCTTTCAATTTTTCTAAGATTATTTTACATTCTTTGCTTGTTTCTTCAGTTGCAGTAGTATCAACTTTTTCAAGTCTTTTTAATCTAGTTGAACATAAAAACAAATCTATAAAATTTTTTATACTTTTCATTGTTTACTTTCAATAACCGTCTTTTTGATTTGTTGTTCCTAGTTCTGAAGCAATAGCCTTAGCCAATTCTGGTTTTTCTGCAATAAATAATCTCATATATATTTAACCCTTTCTTTTTGCTTCATTTTGTAATGAAGATATTAAAATATCTCTAAAAGTACAATCTTTATCTAATGCTTTTTGTTTGATTGTTTTATACAATTCAAAAGGTATTTTTAATGCAATTTGTTGCAATTTTTGTTCTGTTGTTGATTTTATTGATTTTCTTTTAATTGGTGTTTTTACTTCAGTATTTTTGTTTTTTGCGAGTTCTAATCCCATGATGTTATTTCCTTATTTTGTTAATATTTTCTTCTAAATTATTTATTAATTTTAATAAAAATTCATTATTTGAATCTATAGAATGCCTTAATATATCCTCTATATTGATAATATATTTTATTAAGTTTTTTGTTTCTTCTGTTATTTTAATGTTAAAAATATTAGCAACTTCTTCTATTCTTGCGTTTAAAATATTTTGGCGTTGTATCTCAATTTTTTCAACATATTTTTCTTCATAGTCTAGTAAATATTTTTTTAATTCTTCATAAGTAGAAAAACCCTCTATTTTTAAATTTTTTTTATCTTCAATTTCTTCAAAGCTATCTTCTAAATCCCAAACACCATCTAAATGCCATTGTTGAATTACGTCTTGTATTTCTTGTTTAGTTATTATTTTCATAATTTGCCCTTTTATTTTTGATGTGTTTATTATAACATAGAAAACTAGCAAACTAGATAACTAGTCTATCTACTTTTAAAAATGTTTTCTAATTCTAAAATTAACGCCTTTAATTCTGCTTTTGCTCTAAAATCTTTTCTTGAAAATACATTTTTTTTAGGCTCTATGATGTAAGCATTTCGTCTTTTTAAGACTGAATTTAAAACAGAACATTTTTTAAATTGATTAGTTAAAACATTATCCAAATCTTCCATAAAACATGACTTATTCGGTGGTAATAGATTAATGAGAAAATATGGTTTTAGTGTTTTTTTACTTTTCTTTGCTAATGATATTAATTTTAAAGTATTTTCAATTGCCCATAAATCAAAGTTTGCTGGTACTGTAGGAATTAAAACAAAATCAGATAGAGCAAGATTTTTTAAGTTACTTTCGTCAAGTCTAGGCGGTGTATCTATAAAAATTAAATCATACGTTTGCAATGGTTTTAAATCATCTTTTGTTAGATCGTAGTTACTAAAGAAAATATCAATAGTATCTTCCGTTAACCTACTCCATGTTTGTAACGAGCCTTGATTATCTGTATCAATTATTGCTACGCTATAACCTAATATTTTAAAGCCTAATGCTAAATTAAGAGTGAGGGTTGATTTTCCACAACCGCCTTTTTGATTTGCTATTGTTATGAATAGCGGTTTTTTAGTTTTCATCATTTTTTTCTATTTTCTCTTTCTTTGTTGATGTGTTTATTATAACATACTTTACTAGATTACTAGAAAACTAGTTACATTTATTTTATTAAATATCTATAGTATGGTTTTTGTACTTCATTAGATGTAATTTTTGTAAAAATTAAACCTCTTTTATATCGTCAATTATTATTACATAAAAAATAGAAAACTAGTTAACTAGTTAAATTTTTTCAAAATGTTTTCTAACTTTTCTGGTTTGCTCTTTGTTGGATAACTTTCTGCTCATGATGCACAAACACTATTGACAAGTCTGCGACTTGGCAACAGGTTTGCACACAATCGCAAAACAAAAGTTACCCACAGAAGACTGACGCGCTATCGCTTGCCCTACTATGTTTTAAAAAATACCAAAGAGGAAGACAGAAAACCAAATACATGGAAATACGCTTAAACGCTCGTTTAACGCAAAAAACGCATTTCTTCACTAGTGGCATAAAGATTTAAAAAGAACCGCTATTTGCTACGATTTAAGCATTTCTAGAGTGCTATATGCAAGGGGGGGGAGTTTTTGCAGACGTGAGGACAAAGATTTTAAGTCCGAATGCTGCATGAGGGGGGGCGTTTATGGTTTTCGCCCCCCTAAAACCAAGGGGGTTACCTCTTGCCCCCCTGAGCGAAGCGAAAGAGAGGGGCGAAGATATGGCTGTTTGATTATTTGGGGTCTGGGGGCGAAGCCACCCGATAGGTTGGTCGATGAAAATTTTTTGTTTATAAGAATTAAGAATAGTGCGTCCCTATGAAGCGTTTACCAGTATTTGTTAAACCGTTTATCAATTATGGTTAAACAGTTTATCAATATTTGTTGTATTTTTGACAAACAAAACTACAAAATATAAAATCCTTTTACTATTTTATATTATAATTCTGATAAACGCTTTATTACTTTGGAGTTATTTATGTCGTCATTAAAACAAAACAGAACACCTCGTTACAAATTTAACCCTTTTGTTGTGGATATGATTGTCCCTTTAAAAAAACAACAAGTGCGAATTAGTCCATTAGGGCAGGATAAAAATGTACTAATCAATCAAGAAACTGGCGAAATTTCTGGTACTCATACAATTACTTATAAAAGAGTAGATGCAGATGAATTTGTTAAATTATTTACAAAAAATATAGCATTGACATTTGATTTAGGTCCTGCTGGTATAAAAGCTTTTAATGTGCTTGCATGGATTATGCAAAAAACAATTAATAAGGATGAAGTTGACTTAGATAGTTTAATGTTAGCAGATTTTGTAGCAGCTACTCCTAGAGAATTATCATATGCAACTTTTATGCGTGGTTTATCTGAATTGGAAAAAGCTCAAATTATTGCTAAAACCATGCGACAGGGAAGATATTTTATTAATCCTAATTTTCTGTTTAATGGTAATAGGTTAGCATTTACACAAATAATTGAACGTGTAAATTCTAATAATAAAATTGAGGATGATCCGCAAGAATTGCCTTTAGGTTTTCCTGAATAATTAAAAACTATAGCCAGCTATATTGTTGTGATTTTAGGCAACTGTAGCGTTTAGACAAAGGTTTATCGTCTGCTTTAGTGTTTTAGCTAAAATTAAATTTAGCGTTGTGGTTATAGTGTATTTAGCGTTAGTGATTGTAACCGTATGGCGAAAACGCTTTAGCGGTTAAGTGCGAAGCATTAAAGCACGACCGTTTACGGTAACGCAATAAAAAGTTATAGTTTTTTGGTGGTGGGTTATGGAAGCCTAAACAATGTACAGATTATTAAAATATTTTTTTGGAGTGATTTTACTTTTTGCTATCCTGCAAGAGAAAAAAGATACTGCTTTATCAATGCCATCTGATATGCCTTTTCAAATATACATTGGTATTATTATGTTTGTATTAGTGTTGGTAACTATATTTTATGTAGCATTGTCTTTTGCTAAAATATACAAGAAAAAATATCTTGACGTATTCTATCTAAGTGTTCTTTATCTTGCTCTTATTGGTGCGATTTTAATTTTTAATTTCAATTAAACTAGGAAATGAAGCTTATTTTTTATTTTTTTTATTTAATTTTTTTTTTCTAAGTGCTTTTATTATGAGAGGATAGCGATTTGAATTTATTAGTCTACGAAAATTAGTAACATGAGATTTGAATTTATTTTGTTCAACTAGTTTATTATAAATATCTAAATAAAAAACACCATTATTAATATCTTCTGCTATTGCTTCAATGTTTTCTTCAAAATAATGTCTAGCTTTTTTTTTCATTTTCCCTATGATACTTTTAATTTTTTATAAATACAATCCTCCATTGTAGAGCATCTTTATACAAAAATACAACAAAAATACAAAAAAAACAAACTGAATTGCTTTTTTTTGATGTATTTTTGTTTTATTTTTATTGTATTTTTTTAAAAAAATTAAATTAACATGTTACAATAAAATTATAACTTATAATTGTTTTCTTATATACAGTTTAACTAAGTTATTAGCGAAATTTATTCAGATATGAGGATTGAAAAATGAAAAAATTATTATGTGTTTTGGCTTGTATTTTTATTTTAGTTGGTTGTAAAGGTGATTTTAAAGATTATTCAGGCACTTACGTTGGTACTGCTCATGTGTGGACGTTAACTAAAGTTAAAGATAATAAATATGAAGCTCAACGTTCTACTTTAAATCCAAATAGTAGAGTTTTTAAAGAAATCCTTACAATTGATGATATTGGCGTGTTTTCTAGTGAAATTGGCGGTCAAGGAAGAATTACAGACAATACTTTAACAACTCCTAATAACCTTGTTTTACAGAAAACAAAATAACTATGTCATTAAGTTATAGTGTTTTAACTGCTTTATTTTCTCAATGCGCAGCAAGTGTTGCTCCAGATACTTTACATTCAATTGTTCAAGTTGAAAGTGCTGGAAATCCTTTTGCAGTGGCAATTGTTCAATCACCAAACGATAAAAATTTCATTAAATATAAAAATTCTCATTCGTTAGAAGAAGCAAAAGCGTTGGTAAAACTAGCAAAAGATAACAACAAAAGATATAGCGTTGGATTGATGCAAGTTAATAGCATAAATTTTTTAGATTATAGTGTAAATGAAACCAATATGTTTGATGCTTGTTCTAATATAAAAGTAGGTTCAAATATTTTAAAAAAATATTATCTAATAGCAAAAAAAAATAATCCAAACAAAAATGAGCAAGAACTTTTGAGAATTGCAACAAGTTATTATTATTCTGGAAATAAAACAAGAGGTTTTAAAAAAGAAGCAACAGACAATAAATCATATGTAGATCGAATTAATTCTACGGTAGATAAAAAATATATTGTTCCTGCTATTAAAAGTTATCAAGAACAGGCATCAGTCCCTATGCCAGTTACAGAAATAAATCAGGTTGTAAAAAAACCTAATGAATGGGATGTTTTCAATGATTTTAAATAAAACTAATAGAGGAAAAAAATGAAAAAATTGTGTAATTTAATATTAATCGTTAGCGTAATGTTTGTTAACTATGCTTTTGCTGGCGGATTAGAAAGCGGAACTTCTGCTTTAACTGAACTTAAAACATGGGGGTATACTTTCGTTGGAGTAATGGCTCTTTGCTATATTTTATACAATGTTTGTATGGCGTTCATGGAGCGTAAATCATGGGGTGATGTTGGAATGGCAATTGCTTATGCTGCGATAGCTGGTGGATGTATTCTTGCTGGTGAATATGCTCATAACATTTTTAATTAATTATGGAAAAAGAAACCTATCCTAGTTTTAATAGTCTAAACCGCCCTGCTTTGGCTATGGGTGTACCACTTATGGTTTTATTGGCTCATGCTTTTATTACTTTGGCACTAGCAGGACTGGGGTTTTTTCTGTTTAAATTATTAGGTTTATTAATGATTTTATTAATAAGTGGATTAATTTTGTTTGTGTTGCGGTTTCTTTGTGAAAATGATCCAAACGCATTAACCTCTTTACAATCTCGCTTAAAAGGTTTTTTTGTAACTTTTTTGTTCGGTAAAAAAGGCGTTGTAAGTTTTTCAATAATTAGTAATTCAAAAAAAATAAATTCAAATACAAAAAATGAAATCAAAAAATACATCTAATACATTAGATTATCAGGAACTACAACCTTTAGATATAAAGAAATTTATACCAAAATACAAAAAACATATTGATAATAATGTTTTAATTGTGAATGATAATTTAATGATAGGTTTTAAAGTATTCGGCTCTCCATTTAAAGCCGCTGATGATGAAATACTGACTAATTCTTTTCAAGCGTTAGTACGATATTTTACTTTTATCGGCAAAGATTTTGGCTCTCGCTTGTCCATTTGGAGCAGCATAATAAAAAGAAAAGATAAGTTACATAATTCTTATGACTTTGACAATATTTTTATAGAGAGATTTTCAAAAGACTATTTAAAACGATTTGATGACTTAGACTTTTATAAAACTGAATATTATTTTACTTTATCTTTAAAGATAAATAATTTAGAAGATACTATGCAAGATATATTATCTTTATTGGCTCAAACTCAAACAATCATAAAAGAATATGAAGGAATTGCTTTAAGCGTTCGAGAAGTAGGCAACAATTCTGCTGTATCTGATTTAGCTACATATATAGCAAGCATAGTCAATGGCGGTGTAGGTTTAGACGTTCCATTATGTGCAAATGATTTTAGTGATTACATGATTGATAGTGAAATTTTCGCTAATTATGATTATTTAGAATTAAGAAATAAATCAAATAATACAAAAAAATATGCTGTCTGTTATGACTTAAAAGGTTATCCAGCTAATACATCTGAAGCTATGTGGGATTTTATATTAGATATTAGATCTGAATTTGTTTTAACTCAATCTTTTAATTATGTTACTGCTCAAAAAAGCATTAAAACAATTGAACAACAAGAAAATAAATTAGGTTCTGTTGGTGATAGTTCTTTAGAATTCTCTGACGAATTAACCGTTGGCAAAGCTTTGTTACAAGAAGGGTTGATGTGTTTAATAAATTATCATTCATCACTAGTTGTCTATGGGCAAACAGCTAAAGATGCAATAAATAAAGGTTTGAAAATGTCGTCTGATTTTATTGCATCAGGTGGCGGTGTAAAATGGGAAAGAGCAACTTACGATTGCTATCAATCCTTTTTTTCACATATGCCTTTATCAAAATATCGCCCCAATGCTTCTTTAAGGTCTAGTATTAATTTTATTTGTTCATACTCTTTTCATAATTACTATGCAGGAAAACCCAAAGGAAATCCCATAGGAAATGGCGAAGCGATTTTACCATTAAAGACTGAAGCTGACGGCTTGTATTATTTTAATTCACATTACAGTGAACTTTATAAAGATAGTGTAGGTCAAAAAGTATCAGGTCATGCTTTAATTTTAGGGGCAACTGGTTTTGGTAAAACAACTTTAGAAGCTACGATTATAGGATTTTTACAACGCTTTAATCCTAAGATGTTTGTAATCGATTACAACCGTTCTACTGAACTCTATTTGCGTGCTTTTGGCGGGGAATACTTTACTCTAACTGAAGGTGAATATACAGGACTAAACCCTTTTCAATTGGAAAACAATCCAAGCGAAAGACTAAAATCCTTTTTATATAAATTTGTTCATTCTTGTGCAAAAGACCAAGATGGAAAATTAGCTGATAGCGATAAAAAAATATTAAATAATGCTGTTGATACTGTTTTAGAGTTGCCGCTAGAGGTTCGTAAATTTGGTTTATTACTTCAATCAATTCCTGATGGAGATTTACATATAAGATTAGAAAAATGGTGTACTAATTTACAAGGCGTTAAAGGAGATAATGCATGGGCGATCGATAGTCCTGAAAACACCTTTAACCCACATAATTTTAATAAAATTGGTTTTGATACTACAGTTATTTTAAGAATGGATAACGAAGTAACAGAAGCAGTTTTAGCTATATTATTTTTCTATAAAGAACTAATGCAAAAAAAAGGTCAATTGTTATTGACAGTAATAGAAGAATTTCATAAACCCTGTAATTTCCCTTTAACAGCCAAGCCTATTGAAACTTCATTGAAAGTAGGGCGTTTAATGGGAGAGTTTGTTTATTTAATTTCTCAATCTCCTAATGACGCTTTAAAGTGCAGTATTTCAACAGCTTTAAAAGAACAAACACAAGTAAAAATTCTTTTGGGTAATCCAGCAGGAACTTTTGCTGATTATGAAGCTATAGGTATTACAAAAAAAGAATTTGAAATAATTAAAAAATTTAAAGAAGAAGATAGGAAATTTTTAATAAAACAAGGCTTAAGTTCTACAGTTGCTAAATTAGATTTATCTGATTGTTTGTATTATTTACCAATTATTTCAGGTTCAAGAGAAGGAATTACTGTGTATGAAAATTTAGTTAAAGAAACTGGAAGCGACCCAAATATTTGGTCAATGAAATTTTTAGAAGCAATGGAAAATCAGAGAAAAAATCAACACATAAAGAAAATAACTTAAAAGAGGAAAAACAATGAAAAAGAAAATATTAATTACAGCTATGAGTTTAACTTGTTTAATATCGGGAGTTAATGCAACTGGTATCCCTACAGTGGATGTAGCAAATACATTAGCAATAGTTGCAGAAAATGTTAAAACATTAAAGCAATGGGAAGCGCAAATTGAAGCAATGAAAAACCAATTTAATGAAATGAAGAAGCAAGGACAAGATGCGGCTAGGCGGTTCGATGGTAATTCGAATTTAGGTGATTTATTAAATACCGATACTTTTTATGATTTTTTACCCAAGGCAGCTAATGATATTACAGGTTTTAATGATAATGTTGATATAGCGGCTTTAAGAAACGAATATCAATTAAATTCTATTAACCCTTTAGAACAACAAGAATTTGATCAACAACTTAAAAAAATGAATAATTTAAAAAAGAATTATGATGTTTTAAGTAAGAGAACTGAATCTTTAAAAAAGATAAAAGAACTTTCAGATAGGGCAAATACTCCACAGGAAAAACAAGACGTTGCTAATATGATTGCTTATGAAAACGCTCAAATGTTCAATGAAAGTTTAAAAACAACGGAAGCTAGAGCAGTTATAGAACAAGAAAATGAGTTGCAAAGGCGACAACGCTCCTTAGAAAGAGATAAAAAAATTAATGAACTTCGTAAATTAAGAAAATAGATTAATAAAAAAAGGCATCCAAATGTTTTTAGGTGATTTATACGCAAAACTTGTAACATCTTCAGCTACTATGGTTGGCAGTACAGCTACTTCAATAAGCTCCGCTATAATGCCGCTTTTTTGGGGTGCTATAGCTTTATATATTGTGTATGTTGCTTATACCATTATACAAAATGGCGAAATCATAATGACTGAAGTAGTAAAAACGATCGCTATGTTAAGTTTAGCTACGTTTTTTATTGGTTCTACAGGTGCTTATATTACTTATGTTGTGCCATTTTTTCAAGGATTGGCTGAAAGTTTGGGTTCTGCAATCACAGGCAATCAAAGTGACAGTATGGATTTAGTTAGCCAATTTTGGACTGCTTATGATCCTGCTTTTAAGATAATGAAAGAAGAATCTCAAAATTTTAGTTGGTGGTGGTGGACGGAATGGGGGGGATATTCTTTGAGTGCTCTAATTTTAACTGTTTCACAAATTCTTATATCTTTTACAATCGCACTAAATTTAATTATCTGTAAATTCATGTTGAATATGGTTTTATCACTTGGACCATTCTTTTTTGCTTTAGGTTGTTTTCCTCCAACTAGAAATTTTTTAAATCTTTGGATAGGGCAAGCATTTAACTATGTCATTTTAACTCTTTTTTATGTTTTAGCTGCTCATATTGTTTGTACTTATATTATGGATCAAGCTGCACAGATAACTGATAGTATATCTGCATGGGCGTTAAGCTGGGAAATTCTTGTAATCACTCTTATTTTGGTTACTTTATTAGGACAATTAGCAGGAGTTGCACAAGGTTTAGCAGGTGGGGTTAGTATGAAAACATCTGGTGGTTTAGGCGCAGCAGTAAGTAAAGGTGTTGCTGGTGCTGGTTCTCTAGGTCGAGGCATTAGTGGTGCTAAATCTGCTACCTCTGCTGCAAAGGGGGGTATTAATTCTATTAAAAAAGTATTTAGCTCTGGTGTTGGTAAATAAAAGGATATGTTAATGAAAAATTTAGGATTAATTTTAATGGTAATTTTTTTGATAGGTGGTTGTGCTACAAGTCCAAACGAGCCTACAGGCAGTTGGATAGATATTAACAACAAAGTAACTGGAACCAAACTATGAGTTTTTTAAAAAAAATATTTAAAAAAAATGAAGATGCTGCAACATCTTCAAATAAACCATTGTCGAAAGAACAAAAAGACGGCTTAAATGATTATTATACAGCCGTTAAGATTATGGAAAAAGATGTTATCGAAGAAGCTCGCAATCAAAGAAATCTATTTAAAATTTTATTTATAGGGTCTGTTGTCTTAATCGCTTTACAAGCTATTGCAATTACAACTATTTTACCGTTACAAAAAGTAAAGACAGTTGTTGTTAGAGTTGATAATAATACAGGATTTGTAGATTTAGCTCCTGATGTTAAAGATGCTAAAGCATCCTACAAAGATAATATTAATAAATATTTTTTAGGTCAATTTGTAACAAATTATGAAACATATGATTGGGAAACAATTCAACACTTAGCTAACAGCGTGAAATTAACAAGTAACAGTGATACATATAATAAATATGATAATAATTTACGCAGTGATGTATCGCCACTTACTATGTTTAAAGATGCTAAAAAAGTTGTTGCAAAAATAGGCTCTGTAACATTTATTGGCGAAAAACTATCAACAGTTAGATTTACAAAATTTATACTTACGAAACAAGGCAAAGTTGATCCAACTTTTCCTGTTACTAAATGGATTGCTACTATAAAATTCGATTACAGTAAATCTATAACCAAAGAACAAGAACGGCTAATAAATCCGTTAGGCTTTAATGTTCTAAGTTATAGAGTAGATAGAGAATCATAATCATGAAAACAATACTAATTTTATTTTTTGTACTTACTCTAATATTTAACAATTATTGTTTTGCTGAAGTTTATCCGCAAAAAGCAAGTGCAGATAGCAGAATAACAAAAGTTATTTATAATCCTGATAACGTAACAAGAGTAAATGTAAAGATAGGCTTTACTACTCTTATTAAATTTTCAGCTAACGAAAGAATTGACAATACAGGGGGTTTGGCTTTAGGCGATCCTAAAGCGTGGGATATTTCTCTAAGACAAAATAATTTATTTATTCGTCCTGTTGCTCGTAAACCAAATACTAATTTAACAATAGTAACAAATAAAAGAACATATTTTTTAAATCTAGTTACTGTACACAATAATTCAGCTACAACTTGGGGTATACAATTTATATATCCTGATGATGCGATAAGAGAAGCTCGTCAAGCCAAACAAAATCCTTGTGCCGACTTAGGAAATACTTTTACCAAAAATATTGATTATGATTATAACTATTACGCAAAAGGTAGTAAACAAATTATGCCGTTGCGTGCTTATGATAATGGCGAATTTACTTGTTTAGTCATGCCCCAACGCTCAAATTTACCTGCTGTATTTAAAAAATATAGTTCAGGAGAAGAAGCTATGACTAATTATCATATAAAAGAAAACATAATAATCATTCATGAAGTAGCTCCTGAATATCGACTAAGGCTTGGAAAAGAAGTAATCGCAATAAAAAAAATAGTAAAGGGGGTTAAAAATGGAAAATGATAATACTCCTAACGAAAATAACAATAAAATACCAACTTCAAATAGAGCATCAAATACAGGCAAACAAATAAAAATGGCAGGATTAGTTGTTTCTGTTATTTTAATTGCCCTTGCCGTTTTAGGTACTTTTATTTACAAACTATCTGGAATAATAGATAAAGGAGTACAAACAACTTCAGAAAAGTCCGAAGGATTAATGAATAAAACAACTACAGATAATTCTTTAGCTCAAAAAATTAAAGAATTGGAAGAACAAAAAAGACAAGAAGAGGAACGTAAAAAATTATTAGAAGAAAAAGCAAAAAGAGAAGCGGAATTAAAAGTTCAAGTGCAAAAAGTTGTACAAGCTCAACAAGAGCAAGTACAGAATAACACTAAAAAACAACAAGACCCTAACGACCCTCGTTTTAGAAAAATGCAAGGTTCTGCTTTGTTTACTACAAGAGATAGAAGTCAAAATCAAGAAGCTGATAATGGCAGTATTAACGCTCAATTAATGGGAGAAGATTATATAGACGGCTCTGTTAAAGAGTTACTTAATAGAGATAAACTTTTAATAGCAGGAACCACACTACCATGCGTTTTAAAAACTAAAATTGTTACAAATTATCCATCTATTCCAATTTGTCAAATAACCCAAAATGTATATTCATCCACAGGCGATTATGTTTTAATTCCTAAAGGCTCTGTAGTTCGTGGAGAACAAAAAAAAGCCTTAACACAAGGAGATGTTAGAGTTTTTATTAGTTGGAATACAATAGATACAACTACAGGACAAAGAGTAAGAATTGATAGTTTGGGAACAGACCCACTAGGGGCAAGCGGTAACGACGCATATATTAATTATAGATTTTGGAAAAGATTTGGTGGAGCTATTATGCTTTCATTTATACAAGATGCTATTTCAACTGTAGGTCAAAGAGTTGCAAACAAAGGGGCAGAAAATATAACTTATGAAAGTTCTGAAAAGAATCTGTCGAAAATGGCGGAAATGGCTTTACAAAATAGCATAAATATTGCTCCATTAGGTTATGTAAATCAAGGGGAAATAGTAAATATTTTACTTGTTCGAGATATAGACTTTTCAGGATTTATAGATGAATGAAAATACGCCACAAGAACAACAAGAACACAGCAGATCAATTATTGTTAATAATTTATTGCTGAAAACTGGTTTACGCCAACTTTTAGACGATCCACAAACTACAGATATTGCAATTAACAAGCCAAATGAAATCTGGATTGAAAACAATGGTACTTGGCAAGTTATCCCCAATGATAATCTAGGTTATAAAGAATGTTTTCAACTTGCCAATTCTTTATGTGTTTATTCTGGGATCAAAGGAAATTTAGGTACTAAATTTTGTATGGCTGCTATTACTTTACCAACTGGCGAAAGAGGTCATTTATTATTGCCGCCTGTTACTTTTACCAATACTATTGCTATGTCTTTTAGACGACCAAGTAAAAACAGATTTACGCTTGATGATTATGCAAGTTCTGGACGTTTAAAAGGTTTTAAACTTGCAAATAAAAGAGATACTGAAATAA
This sequence comes from Cryptophagus acutangulus, assembly GCA_963556235.1. Taxonomy (NCBI): domain Eukaryota; kingdom Metazoa; phylum Arthropoda; class Insecta; order Coleoptera; family Cryptophagidae; genus Cryptophagus; species Cryptophagus acutangulus. The sequence goes on from CAUVYR010000049.1 coordinate 40,521, forward strand.
AAAATTTTCAAAAATTAATCTTACAACATTTAAAAAAAGGTAATTTAAAAGAAGCCCTACAATTAGCTGTAGCTAATAGGTTGAATATTGCTTTAATTGGTGGTACTGGTTCTGGTAAAACTACATTAACAAAATCAATAGCTGATTTATATCCGATTAATAGGCGTTACATTACACTCGAAACATCCCATGAATTAGATTTACCTCATCATAAAAATAAATTACATTTATTTTATGATGATGAATACGCAGACAAAAAGAAAACGGCAGAAAATGCAGGGTTAATTGTATCTCCGCATGAATGCATTAAAGCTTGTATGAGAATGAAGCCTGACCATATATTCGTTACTGAACTTAGAGGTTCTGAAGCGTGGTATTACTTTGAAGCCTTAAATACTGGGCATAAAGGTAGTTTAACAACATTCCATGCTAATGATACAGTATCAAGCTACGAAAGATGTTTAGATATGCTTAGAGAACATTCAGGAACACTGGGGCGGTCTGATCAAGATTTAATAAGCAAATGTAAAAAAACAATAGATATGGTTATTTCTATGGATAATACTTATGTTACAGAAGTTTATTACAACCCAGAAGAACAATTATCTTTGTACACCAATGAGATATAAACATGAATAATAAAATAAAAAAAATTTTAATTTTAGCTCCAATCTTACTTATTATTTTTTCAATTATAGGCTGCTATGGTAGTGGCTATGTTGTTTTAAAATTATTTAAACTCGTTGATTATCCTTTACATTACGATACTTTTTTTGAATTGGTTAATGTCATTGGTAAACATAAGTTCATTTATATTGGATTTGTAGTTTTTGGTTTTTCTTTATTTATTCCAATTTCTTTAATCATAACAATGTTAGTAAGTTTAAAGACTAAAAAATCTATATATGGCGATGCTAAAGAAATTACAGATGCTGAAATTAATAAGGCTGGATTATTTAAGACTAGTGAGAAATATCCAGAACTTTTACTTGGCACATTAAGAAAAGGACGATTTAAAGGGCAGTACCTAAAATCTTGTTCTAATACGCCTGTTTCTGTTATTGCTCGCTCTAGGAGCGGTAAAGGTGTTTCTTTTGTTATACCAAACATAATTAATTATAAACATAGTGCTGTAGTTTATGATCCTAAATCCGAACTCTACAAAAATACTGCTGGTTATCGACAAAATGTTTTAAAACAAAAGGTTTTTCTTTTTTCACCTGACGGATTTTCTTTTACAACAACAGAAAAAAAAGATAATATTGTATACTCTGATAAGTGGAACATAATCGAAAACGTAAATAGAAATACCTTATTTACTGCAACAGATTTAGGCTCTATAAGTACAGTTTTTTTTCCTCCCAATGATGAAATTTGGAACTCATCTGCCAGTAGTCTTTTCATAGCAATTGCTGGTTATTTAATTGCTACAGAAAATACAGGGGACAAAATAATCCCATCGATCCCTGAAATAGTAAAATTTCAATCTAATATTAATTTAGTTAAAAATATAGAAGAAATATTACAATCTGAAAACGTACCAGAATATGTCAAACTTTTATTTAGTAGCTACATAGGTACAACCAGTAAAGTTAGACAAAGCATTGATATTACATTTTCTGCAAATTTAGCTATTTTTACTAATCCTTTAACAATCGAAGCAACTAGTGGTAAATCTGATATTGATTTTAAATTGTTAAGGCGTGAACTAATAACAGTTTATTTTGTTATTAATCCAAACAACATTGATACATATACTAAATTAGTAAATCTTTTCTTTACACAAGTTATCTCTTTAAATATGGATTTTCAGCCCGACGAAGATGAAACTTTAAAATATCAAGTTTTAGTATTAATAGATGAGTTTGCCACACTTGGCAAAATGCCTATTATTTCAAACTCCATTACTCATATATCTGGTTACAACATTAGACTGGCTTTAATATTTCAAAATTTAGCTCAAATTTCAGATAAAAGTTTATACGGTGAACAGGCTAGAACCATGTTAGACGGTTGCGATGTCGAAATAGCATTTCCTCCGAAAGTCATTGATGAAGAAGCTGATCGACTAAGTAAAATGTTTGCTGATTACACACACACAACTAAAGATCGTTCGCAATCTTCTGGGGGTGGAAATAAAGGTACATCGACAACACGAAGTATTAAATATGAAAAAAGAGCACTTATTCTACCGCAAGAGATTGTAGAACTAGGTTTTAAAACTTACAAAGATACAGATATAGCAGTTAATTGTATCGTTGCAAAAGACAAAGTAAAACCAATAATCGCTGAAAAAATTATATTTTTTGATGATGCTTTTTTCATTCCCAAAATGAAAATTGCTATGGAAGCAATAAAAAATAATGAATTAAAACCAAGAAAATTAAATTTAAGTAGTTAACTAAAAGGGAAAAAAAATGAAAAAATTATTAATCTATTTAACCATATTAATTAGTTCAATTAATATTTCTAAAGCTGAACCAACTGTAGATTTATTAATGGGTGATGCAAGAACTGCCTGTGAAGTAATATTATGTCTATCAAGTGGAGAACGACCGCAAGAATGTCTTAATCCATTAAAACATTTCTTTAATATTTTGGTGCGTAAACATGGATTTATTAAGTGGGGCAAAACTATGAACGCACGAAAAAATTTTTTAAATCTTTGTCCTTCGGGTAATGATGAAGACAATGAAGAATTTTCAAAACTTAAAAATGATGTTTTATCTACACAAGAAACAGAATGTACAAGTTCAGCTTTAAATAAATTACAAGATAAATCCTATTCAATAATAGACAAAGACACAAGAAAAACACTAATTAGAACTATATATAAATTACCATCTTACTGTCAAAAATTATCAGCGCACGCTTATACTGATTTAACTCTGCCTGTTCAAACGTGTACACCTCAATATTATTCATCAGTTGACTGGAATAAAGGTTATGAAGATGTCTTTGTTGGTAGCTCAACTAAAAATACATCTTCCTATCACTCAACTCCTACAAAATATACTGAATGGCTAAAAAGTGGCGGTAAAGGACATACTAAAACTGTAGATTTATCTAGTAACTCTACTATGATAGAAACGCAATTTTACATACATAAACCAATTAAAAAAATATGTTGGATCGATGGTAACAGAACTAAAAATAATATAGATCCTACTGCTCAATATAAAATAATAGAGAAACAAGTAACACAATTATCAAAAAATGCAGAACCTAAAGATAATTCAGCCTCTACAAACGCTTATAATGCACAAGAAAATAACTCCTCTACTTCTGACTTATCCTCTGATAATAATATAATATCAATAGAAACTATAACGGCTGGTAATACAGGCAATGTTTTTAATGCAGATCCTAAAGATAGGGTAGCATCTACTAATAATGAATTAATAGCTATAAGTACTCGCCCTAGCAATAATGATCCTAGCCTTAATTCAGCCTCTACAAACGCTTATAATGCACAAGAAAATAACTCCTCTACTTCTGCCTTATCCTCTGATAATAATATAATATCAATAGAAACTATAACGGCTGGTAATACAGGTAATGTTTTTAATGCAGATCCTAAAGATAGGGTAGCATCTACTAATAATGCACAAGAAAATAACTCCTCTACTTCTGCCTTATCCTCTGATAATAATATAATATCAATAGAAACTATAACGGCTGGTAATACAGGTAATGTTTTTAATGCAGATCCTAAAGATAGGGTAGCATCTACTAATAATGCACAAGAAAATAACTCTAATCCTACTCAATCTGCAACACTTAAAAAATTACAAAACGAATATCAATTATTAGATGATCGTAATCAAATTGAAAGTAATCCAGCAGATTTAAAAAGAATGGAGCAACTTAAAAAAGCAATAGAGCTACTACAAGGAGCTAATACAAATAAAATTCCTGTTGCTAGTAAAAAAGAATTAAATAGAGATACTAAAACCTTTGATAAACCTATCTCTAAAGGCTCAGGATCTGATTTTAGCTCAAACTCTGACTTTGATACTAATAGTAGTGCTGGTTTAAAATCTTCTACGACTGATGAGCAACAAATAGAATACGATCAACTTATTAAAAAAATTAAAAAAAGAAATCTAAACTCTAGCGATGATTATGAAAGTGGATTTTTAAGTTTAGAAAATAGTTCTCAAAAAAATAGTACAACACTAAGTCCAGAAGAAGTAGAACTTAATAAAATTTTAAAAAAAGAAAAGGCTTTATTAAAGGCTCGTCGTGAGAAATTAGAGGAACAAAATAATGAAAATATACTTGATTAATATTACATAAGTTTTATTTTGTAATTTAGTCAAATGTTTAAAAACTATTAATAAGCCATTGACAACAATTTTTTGTTATCAATGGCTTATGTAACTAAAATCAAATTTAGCGCTGTAGTTTAGCGATGTGGGGTTATAACAAAAAAAGGTTTACTTTTGTTGCCGTGCTTGCACGATAGCCAGACCGCTTTATAGCGGTAACGCCAAAAAAAACAATCTAATTAAAGACCCATATCCTCCAACTGTTCATCTTTTGAATGGGGTTTTTCTTTGTGTTCGTCAATCACATTTATAGCTTTAAATGCTAAATTCATTGCTTTATCTGATATTGCATTATTAGTTGAATGGCACTTAACATTATCGAATCCTGCTAATTTTCCAATATTTATTTTATCTGTATTGTTTGGATTAGTTTGATATTTTTCAGCTAAATACTTAACTATTAATGTTACTGCGGCTGGTCGCAATGGTTCGTTTGAAACTCTTAACCATGCTTGAAAATTGCCCTGGCTAGTTTCGTTCACTACACAAGGCGGATAGCCGTCATTTTTCATTTTTTCCAGCTTTGCATTGTCTAGGTCATCGAGCAGAATTAAACCGCAATTTGAGCCGTCTTGTGCCATTGGTCTGGTGTAAATATCTGCACCTTTTGCATTTTCCATTTTTAACCAATCAATATTTTCTAATACTTCTTTGGCAGACAATTGTTTATTTAAAATTAAAACATCTTCTTTAAAAATAGAAACATCATATTTTTCAGCATTAAAAGCATCAAATTGTTTGGTTAATTCTTTTTTTATTGCTGCGGTGTTTTCTTTATTAATATTGTCTATTCTTGCAACTCCTTTGTCTATTGCATTACTTGCAATAACTTCTCTTTCTTGAAGTTTAATTTCATTTGTTAAATTAATTTTTGTTATATTAAACGCTTTTTTTTCTTCGGTATTTAATTTTGCGTACTTATTAATTTCATTTATTATATTTTTATTAGCTAATCTTAATCTGTTTAATTTGCCAATATGGGGATATTCTTTAGGCGTTTCTAATTTTAATTCTTTGTTAAATTTCAACTCTTGCTTGTTTGATGCTATTTGCTTTTGTATCCGTTCTATTTCAATAGGTAATTTGTTTATTGTATTTTCTATCCTAACTAAAAGTGTTCTAGTGTTAATAGCACTATCGCCAAATTCTAAATTTGGAAATTTAATTTTATTTTCTCCCTTATCAATAGTTAATTTTAAGGTCTTTTCCCCAAAAGGGCTTTTATCCAATAAAACATCTATACCCTTATAGCTTAAAATATGTTTATTTAAAGAGTTTCCCATTTGGTGAAACATCTTATCAATTGCTTTTAATGCAGCAGTATTAGGCTCTTGAATAGTCTTTATAATTTCTTTACTATTTTCATCTTTAGTTTTTACTTTTTTATTTAACGACAACGGAATCGTTGTTGAACCGCCGATTTTTGATAATGAATCTTCGATAACAAGACTGTTATTAAAATCATACTTGCCAGTAGGAGTTGATATAATATAGTTTTGTAATTTTTCAACGCCTGCTAATCTCTGCTCTAATTCTGGTAATTCTTTTGTTAGTTTATTGATTTTTCCATCATACATTAAAATTTTACGATTAAAAGCCTTTAAAAGTGTTTCTTCTTGTTTTAAAGATTCAGCTAGTTGTACTTGCATTAAAATTAATGGATTTCCAGTTGCTTCAGCTTTCATTTGACTAGCATTCATGCTTTCAGGCGAAACATCATCGATAAGTCGACCAGTATTACCATTTCTAAATTGACCTATTGAATGACTTTTACTTTCTTGTACTTGCCACATTCTGGCATCATAGGTTTGTTTAGTTGCATATCTGTATTCTTTAATTCTAAAGTTTTCAGTATCGGCATCGAATAATTCATTGCCCTGTCGTATTACTCTACCGTTACGCTGTATAACATCACTAGGTCGCCAAGGGCAATCAATATGATGGATTGCGGTTACTTTTTTTTGTACATTTGTTCCTGCACCCATTTTCGAAGTAGAACCAAGTAAAATCCTTACATCCCCATTATTGACATCTTGAAATAATTGTTGTTTTTGTATATCTGCTTTAGCATCGTGAATAAATGCAATTTGGTTTTGTGGTATACCTTTATCTACTAATTTTTTTAAAACATCAGCATAGACATCAAATTTAATTTCATTATTATCCCCGTTATCTTCTAATAAATCTTCTAATGTTTCTGGATCGTCTTTATCAACTTCATAATTTTTTACATCTTGATTGAAATCATTAATTAATTGTGAATGTTCTTTTGGAGTACCTAAATCACAAAAAAGTAATTGAGTACCTTTGACAGTTTGTGTAAGTAACCATTCTTTGTAAGTATTCTCAACTACCATATTTAATTTTGAACCTTCATAATCTGCGGCATCTGGATCAACTAATCTATAATCTAACCCTGCTTTTCTTGCATCAGTCGTACACTTTAGCATATTATTTTCTTGTGGATTATCTCTTAAATGATCCATTCTCCAAATAATACTACCCTCATTAAAATTATTATCTTTGTCTTGAACCCCTATAAAATAAGCAACCTCATCACTACGTTCAACTATTACGTTGTAAGGTTTATCATTCTCTAATTTTGGTACATAATTAGAGGTATATTTCATAATATCTTCATTGGTTACAGTATCCGCAACTTCTTTATAGATTTTTATTAGTTCTGGTACATTTTGAAATTGATTGAATCTTGAAATAAATTTATAATTTTGTGCAGATGTATCTAGTTCCCAACTGCCGCTAACTCTACCGAAAACATTCGCCCACGAATCGAATGTATTAATGCCTATTTCTTTCAATCTATCTGGCTGCAAATAACGCTGCATTGTATAAAGTTCAGTAATACTATTTGAAATTGGAGTGCCAGTTAAAAAAGTTATGTTTTGATTTTTCTCATGCATATACATAACTTTAGTGTATAAATCCATTGCTTGTTGTGAGCCGTTTAGATTTCCCAAACCAGACACTCCATCCATTTTTGTAATAATTTTTAAATTTTTATAAAGGTGTGCTTCATCAATAACCAGGTGATCTATTCCTAAATCCGAATAATCCAACGCATTAGATTTTTCTCTAACATTAATCAGTTCAGTTAAAGATGCTTTTAAAGTGTCTAGTTGTGCTTCAGCTCTCTTTACAGAAAATCGACTTGTTTCATTTTCAGTCTTATAATCAATCTCTGCTTGTTTTTCCTTAATTTGTTCTAATAATATGGTGTTGTACATATCGTAAGGAGCTGGTATTCTCTTAAATTGAGAGTGTCCCATAATTATTGCATCATAATTACCATTGATGATTTTGCCAAAAAATTGCTCTCTTTTATCGGTTGTGAAATCGTCTTTTTCTGCTACTAAAATATCAGCTTCTGGATAGGCTTCAATAAATTCTTTTCGCCATTGTCCTATTAAATGATTAGGTACAACTATTAAATTTTTATTTGTTAATCCTAAGCGGTTTTTTTCCATCACACTACAAATAGCTGCGAGTGTTTTACCTGCGCCTACTTCATGGTCAAACAAATTTGATTTTGTTTGAATGTTCCGCCAAATAGCAGATTTTTGATGTTGTCTTAATGTATATTTAGTATTAAGACCTTCTAATTTTAAATGCTCTCCGCTCCATTGTCGAGTTGTATGACTATTGCATTTATCATTATAAATTTTTAAAATTTCTTCAGCTCTATCAAAATCATTAAATACCCAGTCATTAAATGTAGCCTTTAAACTATCTACCTTTTGATTGGCTTCTACTGTTCTATCATGATTTATACGCTGTCTATCTACTAATTTACCTTGATTGTTATACTCTTGGACTTTGTCGTAAATTTTAATTGAGTTATTTGTAAAAGCACTAATTACTATTTTATTTGTATCGGCTCTATCTGTACGTAACTCATCACCGTTAACAGTTGTATTAAACCTTCCTACACTATTTAAGTCAATAGACCATTCATTAAATTTTTCCTTATATTCAACTCTATTCCTACCGTTTTCGATGCTGGTTTTAAATTCTTCTTTATCAACTTTAAAATAGTAAGAGAAAAAATCTTGGTAATATTTTTCTGGAACATATATACTACCCAAATTAATAGAAACATCATCAACACCTAAATACGGTGGTTGTACTTCAATCAATGCTTTTCTGTTTTTAAGTAGATATACATTATCTCTATCCTCTAATAAAAGTTCTTCAACTTGTTCTAATTTTTCTTTTACTGATCCGCTTAAATATTCATCTGCTACGACAAAACTATTAGTTAAATGGTCTTTATAAATTAGATTTTGTTCGCTAAGTTCATCATTTATTTTAGCTTCGTCCCAACTATTATATTTTGAATCAGATGAAATTAAAACAGCTAATGTATATACTGGACTGTATGTACCTTTTTCAGATAAAGAGATTAAAAACGCTTCTTTAGGCGTTATATTGCTTGGTATCGATTGAACAGAAATTACACGCTGAGAGAATATATCGGCTTTTTCTGCTGTTTCTGGTCGTGGTTGTACTCCGTTTTTAACAGCCCTTGCTGGTGTAATTTCTTTACTATAATTTTTTTCTAATGTAAGAATTTTATTTATTTCTACATCTATTTTTAATAGCTTACTATTTCTTTGATTATTTAAATATTTATATTTATCAACAAATTTATCATATTCAGTATTTAACTGACCTTGTTCGTCAACTAGTGTAGCGTATGGGTCATTTTTTTGTACTTTAATTAAATTATTATAAGTTTCCTTTATTTGGCAATATTGTAAGATTTTAGAATAGTCTAATTTACTTAATTCGGTAACTTCGTCATATACATAATTAAATGTATTACTCTGCATAAAATACAGTTTCCCATTTTCTGCAAAATAACTTTTGGCACGTTGTTTGTCTAAATCTTTCGGGCATTGCCCTACTTTACTTAATGTTTCAAAGTCATCAAATTTAACTAAAATATTTTTTGTTAAATCTTGTTTTTCTTCTATTTCATGGTACTTAAAAATATCTTTAGGTAAAGAATTTTCTATTCTTTGTTTTAAAGCTGCTGCTAAATCTGGATATTTTTCTTTGTCCTCGACAACAGTTAAAACACTTTTTCCATATTGATTGGTTACCGTTTTTAACGTTCCTAAAATATTTTCACGATTGTTTATAAAATATTCATTAATCTGGTGGGTTTGAAGATATGGATCATATACATTAATTTCTTTTATATTAACAAAGTCTTGATGAGTATTTATAAAATTTTGCGAATGATTTAAGGTTGTGTTTTTACCTTTTTGTATGAAAATTATATCAGTCGATACCGCTGTTCCTGCATTTTTAAAGGCGGTGTTAGGCAACCTAAAAGCGCCCAAAAATGTATTATTTTTATCTTCAATTAGTTGTCTAGTTGCTGTATTATTACTGTCTAAAAATGATGTTGTTGTTACGAATGCTTGGATGCCGTCTTCTTTTAAAAATTCTAGGGATTTAGCTTGAAAATAATTGTGTATTGTTAAATTATTATAATCAGTATTTTTATCTGATATTGCTAAATTTATATAGGGTGGATTTCCTGCTATTACATCAAATTCTTTAGTAAATATAGCATCTTCAAACGATCCGTTGTAAATCTTAGCTTGGCCATGTAATAACTTAGCTAGTTTATAAGTTATTAGGTCTTTTTCTATTCCAACAAATTCAGCATTTGTTTTAAATTCTTCGGGACGATGTGTTAAAAATTTTCCTGTGCCAATACTTGGCTCTAGCACCTTAATATTATTTTTAGAACCATCAACGCCTAAGACTTTAATACCGTGATAAATACATTCAACTAATTCTTTATCGGTGTAAAAGCTGCTCATAGTTGAATTTCTAGCAAACTCATATTGTTCTAATGACAATATTGACTTTAAAGAACTTCTTTGCTCTACCCAGTCTTTATTTTTTTCATCAAAAACCTGCGGTAAACCACCCCATCCACTATAACCATTCAAGACATCCTTTTGGTCTTGTGTTGGTATCTGCCTAGATGTTTCTATAACTTCTAGAGTTTTTAAGGCTTCAAAATTCTTTAAAAACTTTTCTTGCTGATTTCCTACCACTAAATTTTTATCATTAAAATAATCAGTATTTTTATTTAATATATTTTCTTTTACTGTTTGCTGTGTTTCTAAATCTTCAACGACAACTGCGGACTTACTGTCCGCAGCTTCTGGTTTTACTTCAGTTGGTTTTGTTTGTGTTAAGTTGGTGTATGCATTATTCGATGGCGAATCAATTTTATTTTGTCTATTCGTTTCTGTAAAAACTGGTAAGGATTGATTTCCGCCATCTGTAAGACTTCCATTTCCGTTAGTCCGTTCTTTAATAATTGTTGATTTCTGTCTTTCTTTAGTTCCATTTCTTCCAATGTCATCTGGTTGATTAATGCTTCTTCCAGACTTTCCAATACTGGTAGATGATTCTGTGTTATGAATACCAGCTTCACTATGTGCGGTGCTAACAGAATCCAGCGTTCCAGTATTTCCATCCCTTTTATAGCCATCGATGATTGTAGCGTTTCTTCTGTTATCTCTTCTTTCGCTATCCTTCTCATTTCTCTCCGTACTAGTTCGTCGAGCAGATCCTCTGATACTACTTTGGTTATTATCGACAACTGTTGTTTTTGTTGTTGTTCGTTCATCTTCTACCCTTTCTTTGTTTTTGGGAATTTCTTGTAAATTTTCATCAACGCTTGTGAATTCTTCATCAGTAAAAAAATCAAATGATGTTTGGATTTTAAAAATTGGCTGAAACTTTTCTAATTCTTCATCGACACTTTTAACATCTTCGTCGTCAAAAAAATCAAACGATAATTGGTTTTGCGGTTTTTTTGTCATGTTTAGTTTTCTTCTTAATAATTAGTATAGTTATATTATTGTATACTTACAAAAAATTATAAACATATTTATTACCCAGTTTTAAACCACGTGATTTATTTACACTCTTTCCCCATATCGTCTTAACTCTTTACGTAAAAAATCTATTGTTTCTTGCTGTACTTCATAGATTGATGTAACAACTCTTATTATGTCGTCTTTGTTATCAGACTGTTGAATGTACTGTATTAATTGATGTAGTTCATTATCCATATCGCACTCCTAAAAATATATGTTGTATAATATTAGTATATTTTCAATACTAATTCTATATTACAGATTCAACTAATAATGTTTTCATCATATTTGATAAACTTCTGTTATTTTTTTCAGACAGTAATTTTAATTTTTCATATTCTTCTTTGGAAAAATATAAAGTTAACCCTTTATATTTTTTATCATTTACCTCTGTTTTTTCCAAACCATTATCAATAAAATCTTGTTTATTTTTAGTCCTTGATTTAATACTAATTTTTGTCATTTTTTACTCCTTTATTTGAATTTTTTAAATTAATTTCTTTTAGAAAATTTTGAATTTCTACCTTAGCAGGTGTTGAAGTTTCTACCACACTAAGACCAGCTGCTATACAATCTCGATAAATTTTTCTTGCATAGATTACAGTATCTAGACATTCTATATTTTCAATTTCACCTACATAATTTTTAGCTTCGTCCACTTCGGTTGATTTGTAATGTGTTGTTGCTTGAGATATTAAACAAAACGCCTTTAGCTTTAGATTATATAATTGTGAACGCTTAACCAATTCAGAAAAATATAGTAACGTATCTAAGTCAATTTGGGACGGTTTTGTTGGCACTATTACAATATCAGCTATTGTTAATGCCGTTCTCAATTCAATACTTTCGTACCCTCCTACATCAATCACAATGTTTTTATACCTTTTACTTAAATCAATTAAAGTATCGCCAATATTTCCAGTTGCTTTAACTGTATTTATTTTTGGAGTTCTTTTTTCTTCTATCCGATCCTGAACCCATTGTGTGCAACTCTCTTGTCTATCACTATCTACCAAAATCACATCTTTTTTTTGAATAGTCAGTAAGGCCGCTAAATTAGCTGCTACTGTTGTTTTCCCTGTGCCACCTTTTCTGCTAGCTATTAAATAAATCATTTTTGCTCCTATATCATTTACCCATAAATTTAGTATTATTATACTATTTATTTTATACAGCGTCAATACTTTTTTTATACTTTTTTATATGGTTTTAGTAGTGTTTTAGTGTTGTTTTAGTATATTATTCATACTGAAAGAGTTGACAAGCCTATCAGATTCCGCTATAATGTACAGCTACACGAAAGGAATTTATGGCTTTACAAAATAAACAAAATTTTCTCGATTCTCTTGGTTTAGCCAAGATACAAAATTACACGCCTGAACAAATTACAGCCAATTTAAATCGCAGCAATCAAATAATAGCAAGCTTTGCATTAGAGGGCGATGTTTTACCTGATTGGTTACAATTAAGTCATATTTTAGAAGCAAGGGGCGAACTTTCTAAATTTGATACCGCTAGAGCAGCAACCAACATTAAAACAAAAACATTTTTAAAAGAATTAACCAGAAAAATAATAAATGCAGGTTATCAAATAAAAGATTTATACGATGAGCAAGCATAGTAACGAGCTAATTCAATTTTGGGTTACTAACACAAAAAAAGCAACAGAAAACCTCAATGAATTTTCTTTAACTTCATTACAAAATTTACATAGTAAGATTTTTTTTCCTAGTGACAAAGAAAGTTTATCAAGGTACAACGATTTATCGGAAAGTGATAAAGATCAGATAATGGAAAACGATGCAGGAAATTTCAGACCACCATCTTTTGGTAGAAGTAAGCCAAGAGAAGCAAACAAGTTATTTCCTTGGGGTTATGAATCAGCTTACTCTTCGATGTTAGATGAAGAAAAGTTGTTTACAGAAAAAGTGCTTGACAAAAATCAACCAAAAGATTTAGAGAAACAACCTTTTAACAATAAGATTAAAAATCTTGCTAATTTATATGAAGAATTGGACTATTTACACCCATTCAATGATGGAAACAGTCGTTCCATAAGAGCATTTATTAGTGTTTTAGCTCAAAAAATTAATGTCAATATTCGTTGGGATCAAATCAATAAAACAGATTTATTTATAGCAAGGGACTTAAGTAATTTAACTAAAGTTATTGAACGATCTCCAAAAACCAAGTCTTACGATTTGAATAAATTAAAGGATTATCAATCTACTTTAAATGAAATGGAAAATTTAAAAGTAAAAAACATGGTTAGTTTACTTTCTGAAAATTCAAAAGAGTTATCGTTAAATCAGGCGAAAAATTTTAATGACAAACTGCAAACTCTAAGCGCAGCTAACCGCAGCAATAAGATAGAGCCAAAGGATTTAAAGGCTAGGGCGCAGCAGCAAACAAATGAAAAAGTGCAAGTAAAGGGTAAGGGGTTAGATCGGTAGGATTTTGCTACTAATTTAGTATAATTTTAGTAGTGAATTTATATTGTCACCATTTATTTTAAAAAAATATTAAATACTTTTTATCCCAATTTCATTAAGTTTTTTGGCATCATTAACACTAATTAACGCTTTTAACCCATAGTAGTGTAGCTCAGCGTAATTTTTTTCCTCAAAAATGAAAACTTTTATATTATCATTAGAGGGAGTAGATAATATCGTTGCATTACCCAAAATAAAGTGTAAATTTTTATCTTCGTCACTAAAAAATCTCAATCCATTTTCATTTTCGTCTTTTAATTTATCTATTTTCATAAAATAATCTTTCTATAAAGTTGATGTATTATATTTATATACTATTTATTAAAAAAAATCAATATTAGCCATTTTTATTTTCGTCTTTTATTCTTCGAGTTCTTCTTCATTCCAAATAAAATCATCATCTGTAAAATTTAAAATATACGGATTCTTATTTTTTGTATAAGTACTTCCAATCTCATAACTTAGGCTATCACCTTGATTTTTGCAATTTTCGATACAGCCTAAAATTTCATTAATTAGCTCAACTTGATTTACATCTGTTCAATATTTGAACGATTGTTTAGCTTCTTTCAATGCTCTTTTTTGTGCTTGAGGTGTGAACTGTGCTGTGTAGTGTTTCATTTAATTTCCCCTTTCGTTATCTCTAGTTTGTAAGATTAGCCACTTTATAACTTGCCATTAGAATTTTTCTTTTATCGTTTTTATTTGTCCTTCTAAATTATTTATTAATTCTAATAAATATTCATTATTAGAATCTATAGAATGTCTTAATACATCCTCTATATTGATAATATAATTTATTAAGTTTTTTGTTTCTGCGGTTAATGTTATATTGAAAATATTAGCGACTTCTTCTATTCTTACGTTTAAAGCGTTTTGGCTTTGAGTTTCTAACTTTTCAACATATTTTTCTTCATAATCTAGTAAATATTTTTTTAATTCTTCATAAGTAGAAAAACCCTCTATTTTTAAATTTTTTTTATCTTCAATATCTTCAAAGCTATCTTCTAAATCCCAAACACCATCTAAGTGCCATTGTTGAATTACGTCTTGTATTTCTTGTTTAGTTATTGTTTTCATAATAATCCCTTTCGTTATCTATAGTTTGTAAGATTGAATAGATTTAGTATTCAGTCCTAAAATACATAGCTAAATTGTGCATATTTATTAGCTGTTTTATATCCATATCTTTATATTGAGCGTAATTAGCTGTATCAAGATGTTTAACATTTGGGTCATCGCAAGCATCGCAATATTCATTCCATTTTTCAATTAGTTCTAGCTTATCCATACTGCTGAGATAATCTCTTGTTTCTGAGTAAGTCATAATTTTCCCTTTCTTTACCTGTAGTTTGTAATATTAGTTTTTACTGTTGTAAATATAATCACCATTTATTACTCTATCTCCCTCAATAAGCAAACATAATTCATTTATTTTTAATTTTTTTTCTTGAGCGGTTTTTTCCAACAACTGTATAATTTTATCAGAAACTTCATTAGTATCATTTTTTAAAAATTCACAAAATATATCATCTATATTCTCTAAAATTCCTGAAATATCTGTTCGTAATGTTTTAGTGCTGTATGCTCCACTTTGTAAATTTAAAGATTCAATAAAATTAAATTTTTCATCTAACTTTTTAAACAATTGAATTAAATTTTCTAATTCACTAGAAGTAGTAAAACTTATTTGATTTATTGATTCTAAAATTTCTTTTTTTTCGCTAGTATGTATTGAAATTTCGTCAATTGTTGAAATTTCGTTGTAGCTAGGTATTTGTTGTTTTATGTTAGTCATAATTTGCCCTTTCGTTAGTTATAGTTAATTAAATTTATGAAGTTCACTGTTTTTTTATACATAAAATCAACCCTCTACTTTTTCATAATTGTATAATAATATTTCTAATTTTTCTTTTTTAAGTAGTATTTGATGGGTTTCTTTACTGGTAAATACTTCAGTACCGCCATAATCGCTTATTGTATCTAGTGTTAACAATTCTAGAAGTTCATTTACAATTTCTCTGTTACAAGAATTTATTATTGTTTCATTATCTATTTTTAAAAATAGTTTGTTTAATTGCTCTAAATCTTTCCCATTAATATGTTTGTCATATAAGGCATCTTCAATTAGACAATCAAGCTTGAGTATATCATTCGCACTATTTTTTCTTATTAGCTCCATATCTTTTTCAAATTCATTTGTCATTTTACTTTACCCTTTCGTTAGATGTAGTTTGTAATATTAGTTTTTACTGTTGTAAATATAATCACCATTTATTACTCTATCTCCCTCAATAAGCAAACATAATTCATTTATTTTTAATTTTTTTTCTTGAGCGGTTTTTTCCAACAACTGTATAATTTTATCAGAAACTTCATTAGTATCATTTTTTAAAAATTCACAAAATATATCATCTATATTCTCTAAAATTCCTGAAATATCTGTTCGTAATGTTTTAGTGCTGTATGCTCCACTTTGTAAATTTAAAGATTCAATAAAATTAAATTTTTCATCTAACTTTTTAAACAATTGAATTAAATTTTCTAATTCACTAGAAGTAGTAAAACTTATTTGATTTATTGATTCTAAAATTTCTTTTTTTTCGCTAGTATATATTGAAATTTCGTCAATTGTTGAAATTTCGTTGTAGCTAGGTATTTGTTGTTTTATGTTAGTCATAATTTGCCCTTTCGTTAGTTATAGTTTGTAAGATTAGCCGAATTCTTAAATGTAAAGATATTTTTCACTTTATAAATTTTCTACTTTTTCAGTAATACGGCGATTAAAATTAAAAGTTTCATGTATAACTTTCATTAAATTAATTTTTGTTATTTTTTCATATTTTTTTTTAATTCTTTTTAGTTTTGTTTTTTTTAAACACTTCATAGCTTTTTTCTTTACTTCATTATTATTTAAATCTATTAGATTTTGAAAATCTGTTGCTATATGAAAATTTAAAAATTTTTCCCAGTCGCAAACATTAAAATATGCTTCATCTTCTAACATCAATTCAACATCATTATTTTGAAAAGGTTTAATTTTTAAAAATTCTAATTTATATAATAATTTAATATTTTTATTATCAAATTTTTTTTGTAATTTCTCATTAAGTTTAGCAAGTTTTTTTGTTGAAATATACGCTGTTCTGGCATCAGCCATTTTTAAAGTCAATAATTTATTTTCTTTTAATAATCTCATGATTTCCTCTTTCATTATCTGTAGTTAGTAAGATTAGGCAAGTTTTTCTATTTTTTCAACAATAAGGCGATTAAAACTAAAAGTTTCAAAGCCTTTTAATGGGTCAGCCACACATAAAGGCATTCCAATTTCAAAATCTTCTGTTCTAATTGCTTTATCAGTTAAAAATTCAGCAAGTACGCCCATTGACGCACTTTCAACAATTCCTATACCATTAGACATATCAACAATTACTTTTGTAACATCTTGCCCTTGTTCTTTAAAACTCAATTTAAATTTACCGTTTTCATAATCATTCATAATTTGCCCTTTCGTTAGTTGTATTTAGTAAGAACTGTTGCATTGCCGTTGCTGCGGTTGTCCTAGCTCGATTGTACGACTAAATTGCTACTGTGTAATCTTACTTTAGTTATATTTTAACACATAAAGTAACATAAGTCAACATTGTTTTGTAAGATTTTTAATTTTTTGTGCTACAATAATCAAACAATCATATTTATATAGAAAGGTACTCAAAATGAATGAATTAGAAAATTTCCAAAAAGCTATACAGAACCTACGTAGAGAAAAATTGAATATTAATTTTATTAAACATGTTCCAACTATTCTAAGAGATTTGGCAGATCAGTTTGAAAATGGACAAATTAAAGCTACAGAAGCTGTAATAACCACTTCGACTGATGATTTAGATTTACAAGTGATTAAATTAGTTGCAACTACAAAAGAAATAAAATAACTTGTAAAAATTTTATAAGAGAAATTTTGAATAATTTATTGCTTGGCTTTAAATACAAAAAACCCTCTATTGCTAGAGGGGATTTTGCTTTTTTTACAAATTTTAATTTACTTTTTTATGAAGAAATAGTAAGTCTTAAGTCTAACACAAAGAAAAATCAATTACAAGTTTTTTTTAGACAAAAAAAACCCCTATTGCTAGAGGTTTTTAAATTGAAGTATTTCTACGACAAAATTAAGTAAGTCTTAAGTTTAACACAAAACTGCTATTTTTTAATTTTTTTTTCATTAAAGCGAAAAACAAACAATGACCCAACTAGCACTTAACCAATATCCTACTAGCATCGAGCAGCAACAAGCTGCAATTCGTCTGCGTAACCAAGTAATTAAATTAACTGGCACGCCAAAATATCTACTAGCCGAAGAAATTAAACAGTTGTTTGAATTTTTTGATAATAGTAAGCAGCAGTTGTTTTTTCAGATCCTGTGGAATACAGGTTGCAGAAAATCCGAAGCATTGAACCTGCAACGCAAAGATGTCGATTTAGATAATCGTATCATCTTGCTGCACACTTTAAAGCGAAAAGCCAAAGCAGATAGAATTGTTCCGATCATTGATGAGGTGTTTTTTAATCTGCTAAGAGATTATCTGTCCTTCAGTCGCTTTAAAGCTGGCGACAAGCTGTTTAGTTACACTCCGCAATATATCAATCAGTTGTTAGATAAAATCGTACTAAACGCATCAATTAATGGCGTGGTGTTCCCGTTTAAACTTAGTCCGCATACCTTTAGACACTCTTTTGCAATTCACTTGCTCTACAACGGTATTAAGCCGATCGAAATAAAAAAATTACTCGGTCATGCAACCATTAATTCAACGATGATCTATCTAAATTTGTTGGTTAGTGATTTGGATTTTTCCAATATTAAGTTTAATTAAATTTTCATTGTAGTAGCAAGTATATTGTAGCTTGTGGGTAGTAGCTGAAATTTGTTGTTAAGTTGTTGGCAAGTTGTTTTTACTTGTCAATGGCTTATCAATAAATGATTCACAGCGTTAAACTATCCACAAATACAATATTGTATTGTTTTAAAAACTCAATTAGGCATATTATTAAAAATGAAACAACAAAAAAATCAAGGCAATAAAAACGCTGCTAAACTTGTAACTAAATCTACTTATTTACAAGTCAGAGTTAATATTGTACAAAAAGAATTATACAAAAAACTAGCTAAAGCTAATAATACAAATCTTTCAAATTTAATTGTTGCTTTATTAGAAAAAGAGTGTAAAAATAACAAAATAATTTAATTATTTTATTGTTTTGTATTGACAAATTAATAATTTTATAGTATAATGAATTCATGCAGTAAAAAAATACTTACAAAGATAGGCTGAGTAAGATTAATCAAAAGGAGAATGAGCAATGAATAAATTTAATATTTTAAACGGTTTTATTAGTAATATCGGTGATATGACCACTCAATACGAAAAAATCAAAACAGCATTAAACAACTTAGACGAAATTCAACGCTATGCAGAATTTGGTTGTGATGAATCTATTACAGAACAAGATGCTAAAAAAATTAGCGAAGCAGGTCTAACATGGCTCGATGAAGTAAATAATGGCAACGGCGAATGGTCAAGGATGCGTTACGATGCAAAAAGACTACTAAATACAGAAGAATAATTATAAGAAAATGAAATAACACTTATGCATCATAAATGCGTAAGTGTTTGTATAAAAGAAGAATAAATTAAATATATGATAGCTACACATACGCCAAAAATATTCAATGCACGATTACAACAATCTGCATTGAATGCTAATATTATTACAAAACACAATCCTTGTTTAATTAGTTCGCAAACTGTAAAAAATCTTCGTAAATATTTTGCAGCACCTTTGAATGGTGCTGACATTAAAATAACTAGAGAAAAGATTGCGAATTTAGCAATTGATGAAATTTTAGAATGTAAATTACCAGATATTGAAGATTCAAGAGTAAAACAACTGCTGTTACCTCGGCAAAATTGGCAAAACAATGAGTATCTTAGTATAACGCCAGTTGCCAGTATGTCTGTTGTTGAAGCTGTAACAACAAGATTGGTAAAGCTAAACTTACCGTTTAGAAGATGGGTAATACAACCGAATCCTGCGGCGTGGGTTAATCATGGTGAATTTATGCTATTACATGGTGGAGCAGTAAGAATGTTGGTTCGTGGTTGTTCGGAAGTTGATTTAAGCGAATGGAAAGGCTCTTGCGTGCAACTCACCGCAAGGGTCGAGGGTATGAACATATCGTCAGGCATGGTTGCATTGGGATTCCCAGCAATTACTGCAATTGGCGGCTATATTCATACATTAGAACGCAGTACTGGGTTTGGTATAGATTTTGCGATTGGTTTTAAAAATTCTAGTTGGAATACTGGTATAAAAGCAACAAATACCGCATCTTTTGGTAGAAATAATTATCGTGGTAGTGTAGTAGTTCCAACTTTTGTAAGTGATGAAGTTGTCGCTACTTGTGAGATAGTACTGCTTTTAAAAAGCGATGGCGATTTAAAGCAGATAGCAAAAGAAGTTGAGAAAATTACTCGTTTGGCTGGCGGTAGTGTTTTTGATGTTAAATGTAGTATTCTTAACAATGAACAGCCAGAAAACGCATCTTTTTTAGTCGATGCTTGTGATGATGTTTTACCATTAGTTAATGCTAATACTGATGTATTAGATGCAGCTTTGCAATTGTATGCTGGTAATGGCAAATGGCAAAAATACGGAGAAAAATCACAATGGTTTTCAACATTAAATAAACATACTATCAACATGATTGGTTATGCTTTATTAGAAAACCCACAAAAACGCAATTCAGCTAGAAATAATTATTTGCACGCATGGGCAGAACCTATATTTTCTGTTGTTAAACAAAGCAGCGTGTGTGAAAAAGCATTTTGGCGAAGAAATTCTACAACTAATAATATTATCTGGACTGCTGGTGTGTGAAGCCTAAAGTTAAACATCATCAATCACTATATTTTCTTCCATAGCTTTAACTTTTTTATCGAGCGTATTTTCAACCCAAGTTGTCAAATTTAAACTACTATTTTTTGCAGCAGCAATATATTTTCCTTTCTGCGTTGGCGTAATTCTTATATGCAAAAATGATGTTCTTTCTTCTTCAGTTTTTTGATTGAATTTATTGCCTTTTAGCCAGTCTTTAGTCATAATTTACAATTAAAGTTTTATCTAATAATAAAAACCATAGACTGCTAATAAAAAAATATACGATTACTAACAGAAACAGCAAACCTTGAATACTTTTACCATAGTAAGCCAGATTAAAAAATACATAACTCATAAGTACACAGCTTATGACGATTAAAGCTGACAAAATGTGTTTAATTAATTCTGGAATTGAGTTTTTAGTAAAATTTTTCCATAATAAAAATGAGCTACTAATCCAATAAACAACTGTTCCTATAAATAATACAAGATTATATAAAGGCAAAAAACCACTAAATTCACGATAAGTTGATACTGTTATAGAAATAACATACAAAGTAAAAACTATGCTAGAAATAGCATAGATCCAAAGATTGATATTTTTGTAAAAGTTGTTTTTCATAGCTTTTATTGTTTAATTTAAGATAGAATATTAATTCTATAAAGAATATTAATGACAATTGGAAAATGTATCATCACAATAATAGCAATAAAACTATCTTTCATAAAACTTTTAAATATTAAAATAAATTTTTCCACATTTTCATCGTTATCTTCAAGTATTTTGTCTGATTTAGAAAAAATAGTTGCAATCCATAGCATAAGTAAAAATGCAAACATTCCGATTGTAAATATTAATCCCTTTTGTGAGTAAAAATCTGTGAAAAATTCTTTACCTCCATCAAACCCACATACAACATGATTTATTAGAAATATTATAAATCCATAAAATAATAGAAAAGTTAAAACTATCGTTAGAACACAAATAATTTGCCAAAAAATAATTTCACTGATTTTTTCATTAGTCTTATTCATCTTAATTTTCCTTCTTACCCTTCTAAGAGCGTCTTAGTCCGTACTACTTTGGTTTGATTATATCATTATTTTGTAGTTTGTCAACACATACATTGAAAATATTTGTAACTCTGACACTTGGGTTTAGATCCACTATACTTTTTTAGTTCAAACAACACGCCATAAGAGCCAGAAACCTAGCAAATCTAACAAATAAATAGTAAGCAAAGGGTAGTCATAGGGTAATAAGTAAACAACCTAAAATAAGCCTTATCCCCAAACCCCAATTTACTTTTTTGGAGTAAAACTGGGGGACTTTTTTACCCCCAGCGTAACGAAGTGGAGCGGTAAGGGGGTGTTTTAATGGTATTAGGGGGTCTGGGGGACGAAGTCCACCCGATAGGGTGCTTGAAAATCTGAAAAAGTATAAAGTTATCCACAGAAAAAACCTTTTTATAAGTAATTAAAAGTCTTTAAAGTCTTTACGTGGAGTTTTCCACTTATAACTTATTGTAATATATAACGATTTTTTCAATGATGTCGGTAAAGTCCGATAGTATGTCGGTAAAGTCCGATAGTATGTCGGTAAAGTCCGATAGTATGTCGGTAAAGTCCGATAGTCACAAAAGTTATTCACAGTTATTTTTTTTGTAATTTGTCGGTAAAATCCGATAGTATGTCGGTAAAGTCCGATATTTTAGATATAATTATTATGTTTTTTTATAGAATTCTCGTTGATTGTTGGTGAAATACGGTATTTTGAAGGCTGAATTTAGTAAAAAATGTCGGTAAAGTCCGATAGTATAAAATTTATTAGTTTAATAACTTGTTGATTTTGCTGGATTGTTATTAAACTTTATTTGATTGTCGGTAAAGAACAGATGAATGGCAAGCCTAATAAGTGTTGCCGCACTTATTAGGCTCTAACTTAAACCCCTAACAGAACTAGGAGCTTCAGCTATGCAAGATGATAGCAAAAAAAAATTACAAAAGCGAATAAGTAAATTGAAAACTTTAAAACCAAGAAAACATAAACAGTTAGATTTTTTTATTGCAGATGTGTTTGATGCTAGTAATTTTAGAGATGATTTTATTTCTATGGAACACCCTATTTTTGCACTAAAAGCGGGTGATACAAGAGTAATTAATTATCAACATGGTGATGTTAATATTACTATTCGTCCGAGTGTTGAAATAGGCAGAGCAACCATTTTTGATAAAGATATTTGGATATATTGTATTTCTAAATTATGTCAGGCTATGTATGAAAATGAACCAATTAGTAGAACTATTCGTTTTTCTTCATACGATTTTTTAGTGACTACAAATAGAGATACAGGTGGAAATAATTATTTACAATTAGAACAATCCTTAAATAGGTTAAGAGGAACTTCTATTACAACTAATATTCAAACAAACAATGAGTTCGAAAGTAAATATGAATCACATGGTTTTGGGTTAATTGAATCTTGGGGAGTTGAAGCAACGCAAAAAGGCTCAATGCTACTTGATATGATTGAAGTAACTTTGCCAGATTGGCTTTTTAATTCTATTATTAATACTAATGTTTTAAGTATTAGTCAAGATTATTTTAGAATAAGAAAGGCTATTGATAGACGGATTTATGAGTTAGCACGAAAACATTGTGGCAGTAAAGAAAAGTTTAATATTTCATTAGAAAAATTACATAAAAAATCAGGCAGTAAGCAAGATTTACGGCGTTTTAGATCTGATATAAAAGTTTTAGCAGAAAGCAATGATTTGCCTGATTATGAAATTATCTATAATATAGAAAAAGATATAATTTGTTTTTTTAATAAAAATAAAAAAATGAAAGAAGAAATTAATCAAGCTAAAATCAATATAGACAAGAAAACGGATAGGGAAGTTGAAAACGGAGACTTAGTTAGGAAAGTAGAAAAACATATTGATGAAAAAGGTCGAGTAAATGTTCAAATAATCTATGGGACACCAGATAATGAATAGTTAAATATCGTAATTTTAGGAAAATAACTAAGAATTATTCTATAATATAACAACACAACAAAGGGGGATTTTATGAAAAACAGCAATCTAAAAAAACTAGTATTATCTATTGGAGTAACTATTGTTTTAGCTTCATGTGGTGGCGGCGGCGGAACCGATCCAGAAGTTGAGTTGTGCAGCTCTACAAATTTATATCAGTATAATCCAACAATTCAGAATTTTGATTGGGAACATTTTGAAGATAATAATAAAAAGAATGGTTTTGAAATACGCAAAAAAACAGACAATGAAACTTCATTTACTTTTTCTTACAGATGGTCTTTTCTAAATAAAATTATAACGTTAGAAAATAAAAAAACTCAAACTGAAATAGATAAAATAGATATTTGTAATTCAGTTAGATCATTTAAAGACCAGAATGAAATCCTTAACCAAGCGAAAAAACAATTTCCTAATAGTATTGAGGCAATCGATAAAGGCATCAAACTACAAGATGATGCAGCATCAGCAAAGAAATTAAGCGGACAACAAACAAAGTTCTAGCTAGCTATAGTGTTGTGATTACAGTCAACTTTAGTGGTTTTGGTAGTGTCTTATTACCAACTATAGTGTTTTGACTGTAATCAACTTTAGCGTTTTAGCTACTTTAACTAATTATTTAGTTAACTTTTCTAAAATTAATTGGCATTCTTTGACAGTTTCTTTGTTTATAGTAGTATCAATTTTTTCAAATTTTTTTACTCCATAAGAATATAAGAATAACTCTTTAATATAAGTTTTTATATTAGTAATTTTCATAATTATGTTTGTTAATTTGTTGTTTTTTGATATTGAAACTATACTAAATTAGTAGCAAAACCTTACCGCTCTAACCCCTTACCCTTTACTTGCACTTTTTCATTTGTTTGCTGCTGCGCCCTAGCCTTTAAATCCTTTGGCTCTATCTTATTGCTGCGGTTAGCTGCACTTAGGGCTTGTATGGGTGTTTTACCAATAGATTCAATTTTATTTAATATTCCATCGAGTTGATCAATTTTTTCATCCATACGATCAAAATGCTTATCATCTTGTGTAATTCTAGCTTCATCTTTTTCTATCCAAAATTGATTTCTTATTTCATTGATTAAAGAATGTAAAAAAGGGTATTTTTCATAAGATTTGTTAAAAGAATTATCGCACTGAATGGCATCGATTTGATATGTATTGTTATTTAAATCAGTGAGTGTAAAACGAACATTTAAAGGATTAGCATCATTTGGATTTTTATTATTTTCTTCGTGCATTTTGAAGCCTGTATAATTATTCCAGTGTAGTGTAATTAATTTTTCAGCAGCTTCTTCAATATCATTTATTCCTACAAAAACTGTATCACCTACTTTTTCTATTAACTCTTCATTATCTGTATCTATTTCTAACTTTAAAGAATTTTCTATTTTATTACTTTTCATAATTTTCTCCTTTTTTTAATAAATCGGCAATATAAGGTCTTTGTTAACTAATATATTGAATTTATAACCTTGCCTAATTTCTATAGTTGGTTGAATATTCATATTTCTACGAATTAGCTCCATGCCTACTTGTGACCACTGTTTACCCATTTCAGCAATCATAGTTTCCCTAGCAGACTGACCTCTGTTATTAATATTATTTTGATCATTTCGTGGCTGTGTAAGTTGGAATCCACCTCCTAAAATAGCCAGCAATGTTGCATTACCAAAAATACGCATATAGTGATTGTTAACTTGATCATTAAAACCGCTTAGACCAGCTGAATCAACCCCACCCATATTACCAATTTCAATTGTAGATGCATCGGGGAACTGTATTCTATTCCATGCTACCAACAACCTACTTTGTCCCATGGCTATTTCGCTATCATAGGTGCCCAATAACCTAGAACCTTTAGGTATTAAGATATTTGCTCCTGTTTTTGTATCTCTAATGTCTTGCGTAATTTGTGCTATTAGTAAGCCTGGTAAATCTGAATTAACGCCTGAAATCAATGTTGCGGGTATAATCATCCCTGCCTTAACCTCTGTTTTTGATAAAGCCGCCTTTCTGCCTTCGGTCGAATAACCAAAAGTCCGGCCAGTTTGCATAAACCTTTCTTTGTTTTTTTGCATATTAGCTTTTAAAGTTCCGTCATCTCTAGCAGAATTAGCTATTTCCATAAGCTTTTCATTTAATGTTGATGCTTTATTATTATTATTGTCATAATTCTCTCGTTTGTTTCTTTTGAAAACATCTGAAGCAATTTGTAAGGAAGTTGACCCAGTTATTGCTGCGCTGTATTGGCTAAAACGCATTTCTTTTAATTGTTCCTTATATTGAGCTAATTCATCTACGGGCTTATCAGATGTTGAATAGGAAGATGTATCATC
This sequence comes from Cryptophagus acutangulus, assembly GCA_963556235.1. Classification (NCBI taxonomy): domain Eukaryota; kingdom Metazoa; phylum Arthropoda; class Insecta; order Coleoptera; family Cryptophagidae; genus Cryptophagus; species Cryptophagus acutangulus. Next base: position 66,593 of record CAUVYR010000049.1, read on the forward strand.
CGCAACCTGTTCTTCTTCTGCTTTTACATCGGTTTGTATAGCACTGCTGTACCCTTCAGTTTCTTCTCTTGGATTAACTGGTTGAGTATTTTGAGCTTCTTTAATTTCGGTGCTTTGATAATTACCACGATTGAAAATAACTATAGTAACAGCTATAACAATAAATATAAATAATGCCAATAGCAATAATAATATTTTTTGATTTCTAGGCATTTTTTGATTACTAGGATTTTGTGATATATCTATCATTTTAACCACCATTATTTAATAAAGTTACGCCACCAATTTTTAATAAATTATTGTTAAATAGTTGATTAATTGAATAACCATCGCTTGTTTTGACTGTTAATCTGTATATATTCTTATCTAACAACTTAGCTTTAATATAAATAACAATAATTTTTTTATCTGTGTTTTTACTGTTTGTACTAAATACTGAAAAACCATTTTTTCTTAAGGTATTAGCCACTTCAATTGCAATTTTAGAATTTTCATCATCAATCAAAAAAGTTTTATCTTTTGAATATAGTTGAATCAAAACATTTCCCACATCCTTACTAATTTTTTGCGCCTCTTGTTTTGAAAAATTAGCGGAAATTTTATCAATTGTTGTTAATTTATTAGTTGCACAACTTGCTAATAATATTAAAATAAATATCAATATAATTTTTTTCATTTTAATTTCCTTTTGTGATAGTGACTTTTTTCTGATTTCTTCCAACATCCAACACTAAAACAGCACTATTAAATAATTGATCAACAATATAATAATTATTAACAAATCTATAGTTTACCAATTGTTTTGTATTACCAGAAACAACAAACAAAGCAGGAATTTCTTGTAATTTTTTAGCCATTTCAATAAATACTTGTTCGCCATTATCATAAACTCGCAAAGGTTTAAAATCATTGTCGCCAGAAATATTATATTTAAAGTTTAAATTTGTAGGATTAGATAAATTACTTTTTTCTTTATTAACAACTATATGTGTTTTTGAATAATAATCTTCCCATTGTTGATCAGCTGTATCTGAATAATAAAATTTAACTTTCGGCATGTACTCTTTATCTCTAGAAACCAATCTAATGTGATAAGTTCTTTTATTAGTAAAAACAGCTAGATTAGTATTAAGACCAATATCAAACGGTTTAATTATTAACATCGTAGTATTATTTACTCCAATTGTGGGAGAAACAGACCAACGAGCAGAATCGCCAATATGAATTCCATCTTGCATAACAACTTCGCCAGACTCTAGTTCTAAAACACTAAGTTTCAAAGGGGCTGTAACAATAACTGCCTGCCCTGCATCAAAATTAAATGTTACATTCTGTTTATCTAATACTGGATATTGTTTAGCTTTTATCCACTGTTCTGCTTTTCTTAACGCTTGTAATTCTTTTGGTGTCAATGGCTTATTTGTTGATTCTACATCGAACCCTACAATTGTTTTGGCATTGTTGACAATTGCAGGCACAACTACTTTTTTATCAGCAAAAGAATTATTTGTTGATAAAACTAAAAAGATTGAAAGTAGTAATATTTTTTTCATTTTATTTTTCCTTTATATTTAAAATTCTTTTGAAATTTGAACGCTTGTAATATACATTCCGATTGGGTTAATTAAGATATTTTCTGCCGCAATAACACGATCGTAATCAACCGAAACAATAGCGGAAAATTTTATTGGAAGGGATTCGCTACCATCGAAATTCATATTAGTTTCAGTCCACTCAATTCGCCACCCACTATCCGATAAAGGTAAAATATTTTTTATATCAATCTTTATTGAATTTTTTATATTAAAAGGATTTTCCTTTTTATATGTTTCTGTGACATAGTTATACGCTTGAGTATTTTTTTTCAAAAAATAATAAACATTATTCATTGCATCAGTTTGTGCATTTTTATCTTCTTTATACACAACTCGATAACTTTTAAAAAACGTTCCAAGTAAGGAACGAGTTACAGCGGTATTTCGTTTTCCGAGCTTTTCTAATTGATGAACTTGAAGAGGGGCATAGTCTTTATTGACTTCTAATACAAAAGGGATATATTTTGTTTGTGTAGCAAAAAAAATAACGCCAATAACAGAAATAATAGAAACAATTGAAGATAAAAAACTAAGTTTTTTATAAAAATTTAATTGTTCATAACTTTTGCCAAATACTGAGTTCCATGCTGATTTACTATTTAAGTATGGACTTTCTAATTTTTTTTCTTTCATTCTTCATCCTTCACTAAAGATTGTTTAATTTCTTGCTGTTCTTTTAATGCGCTTTCTCTTTGTTCTGATGCTGCTCTGGCTACATTTTGCATAAATGAGCCAGAACCATGTACACCGCCCATAGCTTTATTTTTTGCGGCGGTTGCAATAGCAGAACCCAATACCCTAGCAAAAGCTTTAGTTTTTGCAAACTCAGTTTTATTAGGAATATTTGGAGATTGAATATTTTCACTTAGACTTTGGTTGGTATTTGAAGCACCTAAACTCTGACTAGCATTCGATTTGCCTGATCCTTTTCCGTTTCCTACACTTTGATCAGCATTTGATTTACCTGTACTCTTACTACCGCCAACTCCTTTCGAGCCTTTGCCGCCTTCAGTGGGCGCCGAACTACCTTTATAATTTTTGCTAGGTGGCGTCCCACTAGGAGCTGAACCACCAGCACCTTGAGCATCACTCGACCCACCACTAGCACCTTGACCGTCACTCGACCCACCACTACCACCTTGAGCATCACTCGACCCACCACTAGCACCTTGAGCATCACTCGACCCACCACTACCACCTTGACCGTCACTCGACCCACCACTACCACCTTGAGCATCACTCGACCCACCACTAGCACCTTGAGCATCACTCGACCCACCACTACCACCTTGAGCGTCGCTCGACCCACCACTAGCACCTTGAGCATCACTCGACCCACCACTAGCACCTTGAGCATCACTCGACCCACCACTAGCACCTTGAGCGTCGCTCGACCCACCACTAGCACCTTGAGCGTCGCTCGACCCACCACTACCACCTTGAGCGTCGCTCGACCCACCACTAGCACCTTGAGCATCACTCGACCCACCACTAGAATTATTTAGTCCAGGAACTGAATTACTTTTATCATCAGTCTTTCCTGCTTTAACTTCTCCAGAACTTCCCGATCCTTTACCACCAGCATTAGCTCCACTAGCACTTTGACCACCACCTGAACCGCTTGATCCTTTGTCACCACCAGCCCTACCGCCGCCGCTCAATGCAGAAGTTAGCTGCCCTGCACCACCTAACGCTTTACCAGATGTACCAGCACCAGATGCACCACCAGCTGCACCAGCCGCCTTAGCAGCAGCAGCTGCTGCGCCCAATGCGACTGTGGCGGCGGCGGCAGCAGTAGCTAACGATTTTAAACCTCCAGTAGCATTCATACCTCCACTTAAACTACTGCCAGTTATCATACCTTGTGCTAATTCTGGCACTTTACTAACAATAATAGCCAACATAAATACTGCGCCTATCACCCCTAAAACAGCAGCAGTTGAGGCAAAAAATCCGTCCCCCCCTTGGGTTATCCATGTTGAGATAAAATTACACCCAAATCCAGCTATTAAAAGGGTTACATATAATTTAACACCCACAGCAAGACTATAAGTTAAAAATCTTTTAGCGTAATCACTGGTCAAATCTAATGCTCCTAATCCCAATAAAATTACTCCAGCAGCAGTTATTATTATTGCCTCAATGGTTACCACCAAAATATAAATGGCGATATAACAATAAATTATTAAAAGAACAATACTTAAAACCACATAGGTTAACAATGTAATTGGCCAAAGACCCGCAGATTGTATTAATTTCGCGACTAAAGTATAGGCAAAATTAAGAATGCCTGTTGGACTTGTTTCTTTGGCTGGTATTCCAGAAGCGTCTCCTGCGAGTTGCGTAAATCCTTTTATTATTGCGCCACTCCATTCCCCAGCATGTAAAATCATCATTAACCAAAAACCTATCAGCAATAAAGTTTTAATTAATTCAGTTACTATCTCTCCAAATTCTGCACCTTTAATTACCATTGGTAAAAACCTAATGACTAAAGCAATCGTGCCTAAAGTAGTTAATAAATAAGTAGCCGCTTGTTTAATTGGCTTTGACCATTGTTTTACTTTTTGCAAAAATATTCTTTGAAATTTTTGCATATAGCTTGCATCCATTGACCCATCAACTTTTCTATCTAGATTATCCAAAGCCACACATGCCGCTTCATTTTGACCGCCCGCACATAGTTTCGTTAATTTGTTCCTTTTTTTTATTTTTTCAACTTCGTTTTTTGCTGTGTTACTTGTGTTTATGGCTTTCAAATCTTGAAACCTATCGGCATGTGCATAATTAAAAATAAATACACAAAAAAGCAGAATAAATAAATTAAATATTATTTTTGATGAAAATTTCATAATGATTTCTTGTTTTTTATTAAACATGCTCCGTGCCTTACATAAATTAACAACACTTTAATTACTTAAAGTTATGCTGTTTTATTAAATCAAAAATTGAACTATCATCATCATTTAACTTCACTTCACCAACTCCAGAATCTTTTAATAACCGAGCTTGTTCTGCATTGTCTTTACTTTGTTTGGTTGCTACTTCACTTGCAATTAAATTATTTTGTGATATTTGTAGTTGACTTAATTGATTTAGACTATCAACTTGAGCATTAGCAATCTTTGCCCCAGCTTGTAAAATTGAAACTGTACCTTCAGATGAATTTAACATATCATTAATAGTCGTCATTTCAGTTTGTTGGTCTTTAAACCACTCTAACTGAATATTGTTTTGTTTTAAAATACCTTTAACAGTATCGTGATTTTGTGTACTCCATTTTGCAAACAGACTAGGGAAATTTGCGTTATTAATTGCATCTGATAGACTGATATTCCCCAATTCTTTATATTTTTTTTTAAGATTTTTTCCTGCTTGGGCGATATTTTGTCCTTGTTTATATAGCGTCACTAGTTTATTTAATGATGTTTTAGCAGCCAATTTATCCGCATATTTTAATAAATCACCATCTGATAACTTAGCTAAGTCCTGTATCTGATTAGCCACTTGCTTCGCTTCCTGTTCCAACTGTAAAACTAGCTGTCCATTATTCAATATTTGTGTAAACTCCGTAGCTCCGCCATCAAGCCCTCCTGCGTGAACGCTAGAAAAACCAGTAATTAAAGTCAATATTAAAATTAATTTTTTCATGATAAATCTTCCTTTTTATGTTGAGTTTCAATTTTTTCCATTAACGGCAAATAATAATTTTCATTGATGCCATGTTTTTCAAACCAATCTATTAAATTTTCATTTACATCTACATCTTTAGGCATTTGAGCTAACATTTTTAAATCGTTTTTAGAGCTAGCACCAACCAAAGATAAAGTTAATCGTCCCAAATCCATATTAATACTTCTTTTTTTATTGCCAGTCTTAATAAAATATTCTTGTTTCTTTGTTAGATATCTTATTTTTTTTATTTCTGCATCAGTACAACCTAAAGATTTATAGGCGTTATAAGTAACTTCATTCTGCACTTCAGGATTAGCTAAGAAAATTTTAGTAACACACGCCTCTCCCAATTCAGTTGATAATGATGAATTAGTTTTAATATCAGTAATTGTTTGAGTAGCCAATAACACAGCGGCATTCGCTTTTCGAAATACTTTTAGCCACTCTATAATTTTTTCTTGTCCTATTTGATTTTTTAGAAAACTCCAAGCTTCGTCAATAATTATAAGAGTTGGCTGTCCTTCTAGTGATCGTTCTATCACCCTAAACAAATACAATAAAATAGGCAGTTTAATAACATCTTTTAATCGCAAAACGTGCTCAATTTCAAAAACAACAAGCTGTCCCATTTTGAAATTTTCGTGCGGTTGGTTTAATATTTCATCAAAAGCACCCCCTTCTGCATATTGTGAAAAAATATCTTTTAACTGCTGATCTTGTAATTTTGTAATTAAACTTCCAATAGTTCTTTCTTGTCCTTCTGTGCCATCCATATTAGCAACTTGCCGCAAAGCTAAATTTAGTTTTGTTGTTTGGTCAATTGTTAGCTTATATCCGTTTAACTCAACTATTGAAGTTAACCAATCCAAGCACCAAAGAAAATCATTTTGATTTTGTATTTTATCTAAAGGCGCAAAATTTAAAGATTCTTCGTTTCCATCAAAAATTGAATAATGAGAACCATCAGCAAAAGTTGCTAAAGCCTTCATTGACAAACCTTTATCGAATACAAAAACAGATGAATTTTCATACTTATTAAATTGAGCAGCTATTGTAGCCAACAACGTGCTTTTACCTGCTCCAGTAACTCCCACCATTAAAGTGTGTCCCACATCCGATTCGTGAAAATTAAGTCTGAAGGGAGTTGAACCACTAGTTCTAACATACATCAAAGCAGGACTATTAAGGGGGTATAAAGGGCAAGGAGCAGTACTACTGCCAACCCAAATAGCCGAGGATGGCATTATTTGTGCAAAATTTGCTGTATTAATTAAAGGTCGCCTAATATTTTGATCTACATGAGTAGGCAAAGAACCCAAATAAGCTTCTAATGCATTTAAGCTTTCTACTCTTGCATTAAAACCAGCCCTATCGTTTATTGCACGTCTAATATCTTTAACATTTAAATTTAAAACATCTAAATCTTCGTTAAATATGACAATCACGCTAGTATAAAATCCATACTTTACTATTCCTGTTTCAGCTTCCGAAATTGCATTTTCTGCATCTGCCACCATATTAGCGGCATCTTGATTTATCGCGCCATTATGTTTACTAGTTATTTGATCAAAAAAACCTCTAATTTTTTGCTCCCATGCTTTTTTATACTTATTAAGCTCAGCTTTCGCATGAATCAAATCTAAAAAAACAAATCTATTACACCAACGATACTCACAATCTAATTTATCTAATTGCTCTAACATTCCAGCCCTAGAACTAAAGGGCAATTCATCAATAGTAATTATTTTTATATATTTATCATCTATTTTTAATGTTGGATCTGTTATAAGCTCATGACCTCCAATTAAAATATCCAAAAAAGAATCTTGATTTGATAGTGTTATTGGATTATGAAAGCCAGTTAAACAATAATTTATATACTCTAAAAATTCGTCTCTCGTTTCTTTTATATTTTCAAATTTATAAACATAGCTTTTCATTCTCCTCAAATTAAAAACACTCGCCAACCTAAGTTCTAATTCTTCTAACGTATATTTAAAACTTAAAATATTTTTATCCGCTAATGATTGATTAGCGGCTTCTTTAGAGCCATCAGACACAATCCAATCAACCAATTTAGCTTTTTGTGCTGTTTCTGGTAAATAAGTAATGGTAAAAGCAAAAATAGTTTCATAGTGCCGTCCTTTAGTCTTGAATGACTGTCTACGTTCCTCGTCAATCAACATAGTTGCTAAAGATGTAAAGTGACTAGATTCTCGGTTTGGATAGTTTGAACACTCTCGACGAATAGCGTTAAAATGTACCGCATATTCAGAACCCAATCTTGAAAAGGTTGAATTTAATCTAGCTGTTAAATCATTTAATTCTGAATTATCTGCTGAATCAAAATCCTCACCTGTGTAGTAATAACCAGCACTTATTGTTCCGTCTTTCCCCAATAAAATACCATCTTCAATCATTACTCCATAATTTAGTATGTCTCCAAAAGACAACTCATTTTTTCTAAAAACACTTTTTTTCCATAATTGCATTTTATTTCCTCATAAAACTACCACCCAAAGCAAAAGGCGTAGCCCTTGCCGGGTAATATTTTTTATACTTTAAAGAACGTAAAAAAACAGTTGACATAAATGGATCTGCTTTAGCCATTTTTTGCAACAAGAAAACTCCAACACAAAATAAAGCAACCCCTATAATAGCCAAGTAAATATTTAGAGCCGAAAAAGTTAAAATTACAGATAATAAACCTATCATATACAGCGGTTTTCTTTCGCATCCAAACACCAAATCTGGTCTATTTAAAGAACGATGAATTTGAAATTCTTTTAAATTTTCTTGTTGCATATTAGCCCTTAAGTCTTAGTAAATTAATGCACCCGCTTTTGCGGAAAACAGACCAATAATTGATGCAGCACCAAGAATCAAAGCAATTACAAAAACAAGCATTACTATTCTTCTTGTAAACTCTGACATTTCACCACCCCAAATGAGCATACAACCAGCAACAACAACGCCCATTAATGAAATAGCACCAGCAACAGGGCCAGTAATAGATTTTTTAACTTTATCTAACGGACCTTCCCATGGCAAATTTTGTGCCGCTGCAAAAGCTGATGATGTAACAAAAAAATAAATCGCCACAATTGCAAGAAAAATCAATGTATATTTAATAACTTTTCGTTTGTCAATAGAATGAATTAGTTCCATTTTTTATCTTCCCTTTTTAAATTAATGTTTCACAAATAAAAGAATTATTTTTATAATCCTCAACCATTACTATTTTTTTTAATTTTCTCTGTCCGTTACTTTCCCTCTCCATAAAAACTACATAATTAATCGCTTCTAAAATTAATTGCGGGATTGTTAATGAATTAATTCCGCTTTCTTCAACTAAGGAATAGATTCTTTTTAGCCCTGCTTCAGCACTATTCGCATGAACAGTTGCCAGTCCTCCGCTGTGTCCTGTGTTCCATGCTTTTAATAATGCCAATGCTTCTTGCCCTCTAGTCTCGCCTACTATTATCCTATTAGGATTAACCCTCATGCAAACTCGTAGCAATTCTTGCATAGAAACTGTTCTAGATGTTGTAAATAAGACACTATTTTTTATATTACACAATATTTCTGGCACATCCTCAATGATTGCAGCACGATCATCGGGAGTTAAATCGTTAATCTTATCAATAACCGCATTAGCAAAGGTAGTTTTACCACTAGAAGTTCCCCCAACAATTAAAATGTTTTTATGATCAACAACCCCTTTTTCTAAAATTTGTCGTTGTTCTTTCGATAAAGTACCTGCCATCTCATAATCATCAAAAGTAAAAACTTTTAATGGTTTTTTTCTAATAGAAAAACCAGCAGATTTTACAATGGGCGGTATAAATCCTTCAAACCGACTGCCATCAATTATGAGTTCACCCTCTAATATTGGATTGTTAGAATCAATAATTACACCCATACTGTCAGCAACAGTTGACAAAAATGAAAATGCATTGACTTTTGTCATTTTCCCAATACAACGCATTGGTTGTCCGAATTGATCTATCCATACCTCGCCATCAGGATTTAACATTATTTCCGTTGTATTTTTGTCTTTCAAAAACGGTGCAATAAAATCAAGTTCCCGCCACAACATTTTTTTTAAATTTTCAATTTTTTTCTCATCTAAATGAATCATCTAGTTATACCTTTGCTTATTTTTTTTTGTTTCTCTTTTTCTAACTTCTTTTCTTTTTCTTTCTCTAATTTCTTTTCTTTATTTTTCAATTGATTTTTTATAACATTTAAAACATGTAATCTATTAGTTTTTATCAACAAATCAGAAAAATCAGTTCTATCTTTTCTTGGCTGCCCTGTAAACTCTGGAAATATCGCCAAACCCTTAACTGCATTAGCTGCTTCTTGTGCCTTTTGTCTACCAGAATTTACCGTGTTATGCTTATCATCATCACCTATTATTACAATTGTTTTATGTGGATATTTAGCAGTAAATTCTTCCGCAACATCTTTTAAATTTCCATCCTGCATTGCAGCAATAACTGGGTCGCCAATAGAATATGCTACTGCTGCGGCTGTAGCATAACCAGAAGCAATAAAAATGTTTTCTTGGCTATTAATTTGCTCCATATCTCCCAATATAGCGAATCCACCAGATATTTTACCGCCTTTGGAAAACTGTTTAAATCCATTTTCTCCAATTTTCTGTAGCGATTGTATTTCCCCTTTAATATTTTTTATTGGTATAACAATGTTATTTTTTTCATCAATTTTTAAATCATAATTACCAACAACATCAGCTAAATTTTTATCATTAAAATATTGATGTTGCTCAAATTTTAATAGACTATCAAATTCTTTTTGAGCCAATAAAGCTGCTTCTTTATACATTGCCAATCTTTGTTGCTCTCTTTCTTTTTGTTTATGTAGTAATTGTTCATTGTCAGGTTTAACTACATCAATGAGCGAGCCGCTATAAGTCCAATTAGTTTTAAAACCAGTTTTATGATTTTGAATAAATCCAGCTGGTTTGCCATCCCCATGATAGCGATATGCACCATCTTTATTTCCTGCTTTACCATCTAAAACTGCAACTCTATGTAAATTTCCATCTAATATTAAATTAGAACCATCCAACCCAGACTGTTGCACAACCAACAAAAATTCATCCGCAGGACTTAATGATGTTTGTTGAATGTTTTCAGTTTTATCCCACTGGCTAAACTTATTTTTTTCATTACTTTTGCAATACCATTTTTTATTTATCTTATCCCACTTTGCACCCAAATCTCTAGCTAGATTTTTTTCAGAAAATGGAACATTTAAAAAATATTTTTCAACTTTTGCCATAGCATTATTCTTAGAAATATTATCAATATCAAAATTATAATTTTTTACAGGATTAACTATAGCATCATTATTTTCAAAAGTAAAGTTATTCTTATTTATATTTTTTTCAATTTTATTGATATTATCTAAATTTTGAGAGGTTTTTTCTTCACTAATTTTTTGTAAATCTTGTAATTTTATATGTTCAAAATTTAAAATATATTTTTGTGATCTTCCTGCAATATTACAAGCTTTATAAATTTCAGTTGGCTTATCTCCTAAGGCTTTACTCCAACTCTTTATATAGCTTATATGTTGCGATGGTTTAAAACCAACATCTAAAGAAGCACTTAACATAAAAGCTGTAATTTCTGCAACCAATTCTTCTTTAGCGTAGTCTTTAGTACCAAATGGATTCTCTATGTTCCTATCTAACCTAGTATGGTGTCCAGTCCAGTGTGCAAACTCATGTAATAAAGTAGCATAAAAAACTCCTTCATTGTCAAAATTTTCTCTAAAAGGTAAGTAAATTTTATCTTCTTTAGGAATAAAATGTGGTGTAGATATATTACCATATTCAATATTTGCCCGACTGTTTTTAAGAATTTTTTCAATTCTTTCATTTTTCTCAAATTCATCAATTTGTCTAATATCTAATTGTGGTAAATTTTCAATGTCTTTTCCATTAAAAACTACATAAGTTCTAATGATAGGTTTTTCTAAATTTATCAAATCTATTTGTTGCTTACCTTTTTCATCGAAAATTTGTTTACCCGCTTCATTCAATTTAGGTTTTTCTATGGAATGTTGAAAATATATAATCTTAATACCCTTACTTTTTTTTTTAACAAATCCACCCAATTGTTGAGCTTGATTATAAGTAATCCAACGATTATCAGCACTTGCGATACGCTGTTGATGGATCATTAATTTTAAAGCATTAGCTCCTGCATAAGATTTATTACTAAAAGCATTAATTGGCAAGCGTAATTCCCCAGCATTCCACTCTCGCTGCCAAGGAGCAACATTGTCATCTAACGCTTTAACCAAATCATCTGCAAACTCTTTAATTATATTAGTGTGTTGCATAAATTTAACCCTCAATTGAAATCATTGTCCGTTAATTCTTGATCTTGGTTGTCTACATCTAATCCTAATATTTCAGCTTCCTCGGCTGTAACAATAACAGCTATTTTTGCTTTATCTGCTATATCTATTTTTTTTAGCAATGCCTCTTCTTGTTCATTTAGTGCGCCTTTCATAAAAATCTCCTTTATTAAAATTTATACTTGTTTCGGTTGAATAAATATTACTTTTTCCTATTCCACTTGAAGCTGTATTTTTATAAAATTTCTTAACATATCCATTAGAAAATCCAGCAGTTTTATTACCAGTGTTGTATATTGATAGAGCCTTTTGTAACCTAATTTGTTCGTCTTTAGTATTGTTGTTTCTTTTCCAAGCATCCAACAAAATAGCCGCTCCAATTTTAATATTAGTACAAGCATCAAATAAATTCTTTAAATTTGTTTGATCGATGCTATAGGTGCCAAAGTTATTGCTGTTAATCTGCATTAAACCAACATCGATTGAATAGCCTTTTTTTGTATAGTTTTTTATATGTTCTATAGCTTCATTTATAGTTTTAGCTTGCGGTTGCTTTCCTTTGAGTTTGTTTACATTTAAAGCTAAATAATTTCCTTTACTTTCAACATTTATTATTTGTTGCAAAGTTTGTGGTGCAATCTGCGGCGCACACATTTGTAAAATTGCTACATCAATCATTCCACACACCTATATATTTTTTATTGAATAATCTTGCATTTGCATAAAGCATTTGCTCTTGAATTAATTTAATTTGTTTTGTTTTATCCCATGGAGTGCTATTTTGTGAAATTATTAAATCAACATTTCCTACAAATAATTGATAGTAAGTCCATTGTAAAACCGTCTCATAGCAAATTAAAAAACCTATTTTTTTATCATCAACAACATTTGTTGCTTTAGATGAAATATTTTGTTTAAATCCATGTTCTTTAAAGGGGTTATACATACCTAAAATCATTGGCAATCTTTGTTTATATAAAACATTAAATCCATTTTTGTTGATAAGTATGGTTGTATTTTCTAGTTCTTCAATTCCACATTTATATGCTGATGCGATCACATAATCAATTTCTTTATTTTGCGTTAAAAAGTCAACCCATTTCTTTTCCATAATTGGATCAATACAACCTATAGAAATTTCAGGCAAAAGAAATTTTGTTTGTTTGGTGGTGCTATAAATATTTTTAATCATTGCCATTTGACTAAAATTTTTACCATAAACAGATGCAATATCATTTTGTATATTATCAAATTTCGTGTTAATAGGATAAATATAATCAGACCTATACTTAATTGGAATTGCTGCCACTGCCCCAATTGCAACAAAGGAAATAAATAAAATTAAATATTTTTTTAGATTGTGTTGCAAAAACCACAATAACAAAATTAAACAAAAATAACCAAACCAACCAAAATTAGGAAATATACCACCAGCAGAAACAATTGGATTAGCCCAACCAACCAATGCGAACGGCGGTAAATTCCACAATAACAAAATCAGAAATATCTGTAATAATTTATTTTTTTTCTGATAAGAAATAACACCAACAAGAAACATCAAACTAGAGCCAACAGCTAGAATTAAAATGCCTTGTAACATATTGTACCCAAGCACAACATTTAATCCAAAAATCAAACTTCTAGCCGCCGCAAAATGATATAGTGCAATTGCAAGACCAAGATAAAATCTATTAGTTGATAGATTCCATAATAATAAAACAGCAATCAATAAAATTGTAGGCAATGTATATGGAAAAAAATTATTCCCCCAGGCAAGAATGCCAATAAAAATTGATAATAAACTAACTATTACATTTGCCATATTAATTTAATTTTGTACTGTATATTATTTTGATTTATTGCACCAAAATATCTACTATCGAATGAATATTTATTGAAATCTGACATAACAAAGATTTCATTTTTTCCCAATTTAATCTCCGTAAATTTTTTAAACTCTGATAACTCAATCATCCTTTGTGAATTTTTTACCAATTCTTTATTGACAAAAACCCCTGTATTATTAACAACAATTTTATCTCCCTCTATCGCAACAATTTTCTTTAAAACTGGTTGACTAAAACTCTCTAAGCAAGAAAATGCAAAGTTTATATAATTTCTTTTTTTAGCGATTGCTGCAATTTTTTTTGGCAAACAAACCGAGACTAAGTCTCCTTTCTTATAATCAGTTTTACCAAGATTTAAATAAATTCCAGTTGGCTGACTTGCTGTTACATTAAAACTGAACCAATGGCAAAACCCTAACAAAAATAAAATAAAAGCAAACACCCAACACAATACAAATTTCATAAATTTTTATATAAGTTTTGATTAATTGAACTAAACATTTTTTTATCTGTTTCGACTGGTTTAATTTGACTTCTAGCAGCCAAAATTTCATCTTTAAAATACAAAGGCTTTCGACCTTTTATTGGATATTGGCCTGCAATAAATATTAACATCTCTCCACCTTCTATGACCCTATCATTTTCATCTTTAACATCGCCCTTTAGCATCATGACTTCTTCTGGCTTTATCAATCTTCTTGCTATTTCCCTGTTAACATATCTAGTCCTACCTTTATGCTGTGTCATTTCTTCTTTCATGATAGTGGCATCACCAATTGTTTTACTAATCACCTCAGCTGTTTCTATCTTATTTGGAGTAAATGCAATCCTCACATGACAACTATTAATAAACCCCTCATATTGACCATACCACTTGTACAACTGATCTAACCCTTGAACAACCACATAAGCCTTTAAACCAAAACCAGCCATATACGCCAATCCATCTTCTACCTTATCGAGCTTGCCTAGTGTAGGTAACTCGTCTAACATTAATAGTAATTTATGCTTATGAGTTTGATTAATAGCATTTGCATTTAATTTATTGGTAAGTCTGCCAATTAGCATTGTTATAAACAATCTTATTAAAGGTTTAGCAACATCAACATCTTCTTCAGCAACAACCACATATAAAGATACTGGTTTATCAGAATTAACAATTTCACTAATAGCAAAATCGCTGGTTTTAGTGTGATGCTTTACCAAAGGATCTAAATACAGCTTTAAATGCCTAGTAGCAGTTGAAATTACACTACCTAATTCTTTTTCTGGTTTATCAATCAAGCTTCTAGCTTCAGCTTTTACTATAGTTCCTACGTCCTCTGGATAATCTTCGAAATCTAACATTGCTTGAAAAAATTCGCTTTTCGTTCGAACAACACTATCTATTTCTAACGCAACATCAGCTAACGACGGAGTTGGATTATTTAAGCTAACCTCTAAAGACAATTTATACAATATTACTGCCTTTAAAAATTGTATTGCACTTTCTTTCCAGTGAGGGTCTGAATTAGTTACCGTGCCATCATCAACCAACATTTGTGCAAGCTGTGTAACATCCATAACTGCACGGCTAGTATCAAACCTAATTTCATTTAATGGATTCCAACATGCACCGCTGTATTGTTCGTTTAAAGGCTCAAATTTTATTATTCTTTGATTAAGGTATTTATGCCTATAGCCACTGCTTTTTTCCCAAATTTCACCTTTTATATCCCACGCAAACAAACTATGCTGCCATGTTAATACTGTCGGTGCAATCAGACTAATAAATTTACCGCTCCTTGTCGGAGCAAAGCATAAGATATGTTCCGCTCCACTATACAATAAATATTCAACTTTACCGTAACGCTCAAAACCACCAATAAAAACAGCACCCCTTTCGCTTTTATAATTATCTTTTGCCAACAACCCGTTTTTTTTAATGTCTTTAAACGTAGCCCATCTTGCGGTACCATACAAACCTTTGATGCCCTTAGCACTTTTTCTAAAAATAAAAATATCTAATAAAAAGAATATCAGGAAAATAGTAAAAGATGCTAAAACGTAGATGAAGATAAATTTACGGTAAAAATCAGGATGATTAAACCAATGTTTAATAATAAACTGCCACCATGAAAACGGATTTAGACTGTTGAAATTTCCACCAACTTTAGTTTTTAACCATTCTGCAAATAAAAAACTAACGCATCCCCAAACAAAAAAAGTTGCTATTAATGCTATTGGTCTTTCAATGTTAGATTGTTTCATAATTAAATTATTTCACTCCATTTTCTGATTTTTAAGGTAATTTTATGTTTTGTTTTAATGCTTGATTTTGTAGAATTTGCTGTAAATTTTTAATTTGTTCTAAATAATAAAGGCTGCCTTCGTTGTTATTGTTTGCACACAAACCCATTACTTTTTCTTGTTGAGTAATTAAAGCTAAATCCAAAATATTAAACTGTTCTTGCGTTATTTCTAACGTTAAGTAATTCTTCATCGGGTCTATATTTCCATTCCTTTACTTTGCTCAACATCTTCTTGCCTAGCCGCTTCTTTAAGCTTTTCTTTTGTCTTTTCTTTCTCTTTAATATTATTGATTGTCTTTTTAACATCCTCGAATTGTTTATTTATCGCCTCATCGTTAAAATCTACATTAAGCTTATTTTTTGCAGCTCTAACTAATATACAATTTTTAAATTCTTCATCGGTAGAATTTATTTTTAAATTATCTCCAAATTTTTGAATAGCTAAAGCCAACATGAAATCAACAGAAACATCATTAAGGTTTTCTAATTCAAATTTATCGCCGCAATCATAGACAATATTATTTTTGTAGTTATGTTTGATTTTTCCACTTCTTTGGACTGTTTGAGTTGATTCATTCATACACATTACAAAATTATTTGAATCATCTTGATAATTAAATTTCTTCTTTTCAAAATATTTTTTTGCTTCCTCATTGCCTTTTGATATTTCCAACAACAGCCAATCAGTGAATGATAGACCTCTTGAATTTGACGGTTTATTTTCTTGTAGTATTCTGTTTTTATCAATCTCATACTTTAATAAACATTGCTTTTTTAAATTAGCTACTAGAATTTGTTTATTTATTTTAGAAAAACTTGAATTATTTAAAATGTTAGATGTATGTTTGCGATGATGATCATTAATAAAATTTCTTAATTGCTTTATTTTTTCTTTAGTCTCTAAGCTCTTATCAACGCGAGCTTGCGCAATATTTTGTTTGTGCTGTTCCCATAAATTAAATAAATTTGAAGTGATTTTTGAATTTGTAATGTAACTACCAGCATTTGTATCACCATTTATTTGTGCTGCTAACTGCTTTTGAGCTTCTTTGTTTCCTTTTTCTGCTTCCATAATCAACCAATCATTAAAAGTTAGTTTTTTAAAATTAGAGTTTAGATGTTGGATTGCCTCTAATTTTTCTTGTTTTACACGAATACGCTTTTTTATTACTTCATTTTCCAAGCTAACAAATAATTCAAATTTAGTCTTTTTAGAAAAATCTACCGATAATTTTATGTTATTTCTTTGAGTATTTTTATGTTGCTTCAGTAAGTTTAACTGATTTTTAAAAGTTGTCAATATTTGTTCAAATTTTAATTTTTTTTCTTTGTCAATATTTTTCTTATATTCAGAATATTTTGAAAATAATTTATATGTATTGAATTTAGGTTTTAGTTGATACCTACTAAGTGTTGGCGTAACTAAATTTTCTTTGATATAGAACGCACCAAACTTTTTTATTAGTTGCGTTTTGGTAAGATTTTTTGATACATCACTTGCTTTTATTATATATTTTAAATTATCACAATCAACAAGTATTAAGCCATTACCTCTAAGTTTAAACTTTAAATTATAGCCCTTCAATGTCTCTTGCAAATCATCTAAATTTTTTGAATTGTTAATATGATTTTCTATGTCTGGTTTAACATTTTTTACAACCCAAGAATAAAAAGAAAGTTGATTAGAATTTCTTTCAACGTTAGCAATATTTTCTTTAATTGTAGGTTTATTTTTTGAAATATCTATTGAATTATCTATAGTTAAATTATATATTTTTTCAATTTCTTTTTTTGTTTCGGCTAAGATATAAAAATCTTTTTTTGGGGTTATACAGGTTAATTTTATTGGATGAATTTTGTTAATAACAATATGTAGATGTGGATGCTCTGTATTGATATGAAATGCTGATACTCGTTGATGTTCAGAATATCCAAGTTTTTTACAAAATTCTTGTTCTATTTTTAATAACTGCTCCTTAGTTAAATTATCTTGTTTATGAAACGACAAAACCAGATGATACGCTTTACTTCCCTTTGCTCTTGTATTCAATGCAGATGTGTTAGCAATTTCTTTTTTTGCTAGATTAACATCATCAAAACTACAATTTGAAATATTTATAAATTTAACATCTTCTGTGTCTTGTCCTTTATTAAGTCTTGCAACATAATTAACCATAGCAACAATACCACCCCCACTCTGTTGTTGTCTATCTTTAATTTTTTTTGCTATCATAATTTTTCTTTTAACAAAGTTTTTAACTCTCTAGATAACAACTCTAATTTATGTAAGTGTTGTTTAATTAATGGTGCATCATCTTTTTTACCAGAAGATAAATACAGCTTAAATAACCCACCAATTCTATTTATATCACCATGTAATCTAAAAATTTCTTGCAGCAGCTGCTGATAGCTAGTGTCCTTTAGTTCCATTCCTAAACTGGCTCGCCTAATAACTTCAGATTTACTTATCCCGGCAATACTTACTAAATGTTGTATTTTATTAAATTCATCCTCTGAATATCTAACTGTAATTCTATGTGATTTTTTCATTTTACCTTCGTTGAGCTTGCGAATAAGAACAATTGTACACTAAAAAGCGAAGCGAAAATACAGGATGTTGCAAATGTCGTCAGACATTTGCCTATCCTGCCAAGAGCCATTAAGTATATTTAACGCCATTTCTCGCCACTTTACGCCATTTATGTGCTGTGCAAAGTTTTACTCCAAAAAAAATATGTTACTATGTAGGCTGTGCAAATTTTTGTTGTCATACTACTAATGAGCATTTTAGATAAATTAAATAAAAACAAATACCCTGTTGTCGTCATCATTCGACAATTAAATGATGAGTTATTGAGGAAAAAAAACGACGGGTATTCTATGAAAGAAATTTATACTTTTCTGTTAAACGAAAATTTAATATTTTGCAGCTATGATTATTTTTGTAAAAGTTTTAAATCTTACAATTTAAGTAAAAAAAACACTAAACTTATTCAGTTGAAAAAATCAACAACTGATAAAAAATTAAAAAAAAATAATGAGACTAAACAAAAAAAATCTTATGTTTTTGACCCGACTATTGACATAGATAATTTAATATGAAAAACACAATACATTTCATTCTACAAGGAAAAGGTGGTGTTGGTAAATCAACTATTGCAGCACTTTTATCTCAATATTTACAATCAAAAAATAAGGAAATTTGTTGTATAGATACAGACCCAGTAAACACATCTTTTTTTAAATTTAAAGGTATAGATGTTGAATTTATAAAAATAACAAACGATAACAATATTGTTGAATCTAATAAATTTGATTATCTTATAGAGAAAATTCTAAGTGCTGATTGTGATTTCATAATCGATTGTGGCTCTTCAACATTTTTACCAATTATTACCTACATTGAACAAAATGAAATATTAGAACTTTTACACGAAAATAATAAAGATGTTGTTTTTAATATTGTCTTTGGAAGCGGTGCATCTGCTAACGATAGTTTAATTTCTTTTTCAGCAATTATTGAATCAATTAAAGAAAATAATGTAAAACTTATTTTATGGAAAAATGAATTTTTAGATTTAGTGGAAATCACAAATCAAAGTGGTAACAAAATTGATTTAGAAGATACAACAATTTTTAAAAAAGCTAAACACAATATTATTGGTATAATTACGCTTGATAAATATGATGCTCTTTTTGGGGAAACTATAAAATTGATGCTAGAGAAAAGATTTACTTTTGATGAATTTTTAAAATCTAAAGATGAAACATTTATGAATAAACATCGTATAAAAATTTTACAACGAAATATCTACAATAATATTTCAGCTATAGATCTAATTTTAGGAAAGTAAAATGACTAAACAAATTAATTTTGAAAAATTGCGACTAGAAGTTATTACAGAACTAGCCAATAAATATAAAATAATAATTAATGAAGATGATCCTATTTTTGCTTTTGTTGGATTCCATAAAGATTTATTAGAATTTTATATTTTTGAATGGGAAAATTTCTACACAAATCAACAAGAACAGTTAGATAAATTATTTAAAGAAAATGTTAATAATTTTACAGAAATATCTATCAAACATCAGAACACTCTAAAAGAAGTAAGTAAGAATATTTTAATTGAATACGGAAATTCTTTAACAGAAGCATTTGAAAAACAAAAAGAGCTTATAAATACTCAGCATCTTTTATTATTAAAAAACATTAAGAAAAAATTATTAACGCTTTATTTTTGTATTGGTTGCTTAACTATAGTATCATTATCGAATACGATACTTTTTTTCTTAAAATAAAGGTGAAATTATGGATGTTACAACTGATAAAGATATGTCAAGGATAGATAAGCTAGAAAAAGCCCTACAAGAGGCAAAAGACAAACTAAAACTAAAACAACAAAAAGAAATTGAAAAAGAATTAAGTAAAGTTGGATTTGATCTGCTTCAATTAAAAAAAGTTATAAGCCAGTATGAAAATAAGCTAGCATTTTTAGATTTTCTGAAAAAAAATAAACTTAAAAAACTAGCTGATTTTTTAGATAAATAACAATTATTATTATAATTTTCTGAGTCTCTAGCTCTAGTCTGCTTTAGGCTCTAAAAATTCAATTTTATTTACTACAACAACAGTTTTATAATTTTTATTTCCCTTATCATCTTCCCAACTTTCATTTTGGATTTTACCTTCTACTCCAATTTTCACACCCTTTGAACAATAGGAAATTAGTAGATCTGCTGTTTTATCAAAAGCTTTTATATTTACCCACGATGTTTTTTCTTGCCTTTCTCCATTTCTATCTTTGTAAAATTCAGTAGTTGCCAAAGTAAATTCAACGATACTTTTATCTTCACTGGTTTTTTTTACAAATAACTCTGTTCCAATTCGACCTATTAAAATTACAATATTCATAATATTTTCCTTTCTTTATATTAATATAAATTCACTACCAAAACTATACTAAATTAGTAGCAAAATCCTACCGATCTAACCCCTTACCCTTTACTTGCACTTTTTCATTTGTTTGCTGCTGCGCCCTAGCCTTTAAATCCTTTGGCTCTATCTTATTGCTGCGGTTAGCTGCGCTTAGAGTTTGCAGTTTGTTGTTTTTTATTTCTTTATTAGTATTCTCTATTCTTACAACTTCTTTGTCTATTGCACTACTTGTAATAACTTCTCTTTTTAGAGGTATATTTTCATTTGTTAAATTAATTTTTGTTATATCAAAAGCTTTTTTATCTTCAGCGTTTAATTTTGCATACTTATTAATTTCATTTATTATATTTTTATTAGCTATTCTTAATCTATTCAATTTAGCCACATGAGGATATTCTTTTGGTGTCGCTAATTTTAATTCTTTGTTAAATTCCAACTCTTGTTTATATGATGCTAATTGCTTTTGTATGCGTTCTATTTCGATAGGCAATTTATTTATTGTATTCTCTATTCTAACTAGAAGTGTTCTAGTGTTGATAGCATTATCGCCAAATTCCAAATTTGGAAATTTAATTTTATTTTTACCCTTATCAACGGTTAATTTTAAGACCTTTTCCCCAAAAGGGCTTTTATCCAATAAAACATCTATCCCTTTATAGCTTAAAATATGTTTATTTAAAGAGTTTCCCATTTGGTGAAACATCTTATCAATTGCTTTTAATGCAGCAGTATTAGGCTCTTGAATAGTCTTTATAATTTCTTTACTATTTTCATCTTTAGTTTTTACTTTTTTATTTAACGACAACGGAATCGTTGTTGAACCGCCGATTTTTGATAATGAATCTTCGATAACAAGACTGTTATTAAAATCATACTTGCCAGTAGGAGTTGATATAATATAGTTTTGTAATTTTTCAACGCCTGCTAATCTCTGCTCTAATTCTGGTAATTCTTTTGTTAGTTTATTGATTTTTCCATCATACATTAAAATTTTACGATTAAAAGCCTTTAAAAGTGTTTCTTCTTGTTTTAAAGATTCAGCTAGTTGTACTTGCATTAAAATTAATGGATTTCCAGTTGCTTCAGCTTTCATTTGACTAGCATTCATGCTTTCAGGCGAAACATCATCGATAAGTCGACCAGTATTACCATTTCTAAATTGACCTATTGAATGACTTTTACTTTCTTGTACTTGCCACATTCTGGCATCATAGGTTTGTTTAGTTGCATATCTGTATTCTTTAATTCTAAAGTTTTCAGTATCGGCATCGAATAATTCATTGCCCTGTCGTATTACTCTACCGTTACGCTGTATAACATCACTAGGTCGCCAAGGGCAATCAATATGATGGATTGCGGTTACTTTTTTTTGTACATTTGTTCCTGCACCCATTTTCGAAGTAGAACCAAGTAAAATCCTTACATCCCCATTATTGACATCTTGAAATAATTGTTGTTTTTGTATATCTGCTTTAGCATCGTGAATAAATGCAATTTGGTTTTGTGGTATACCTTTATCTACTAATTTTTTTAAAACATCAGCATAGACATCAAATTTAATTTCATTATTATCCCCGTTATCTTCTAATAAATCTTCTAATGTTTCTGGATCGTCTTTATCAACTTCATAATTTTTTACATCTTGATTGAAATCATTAATTAATTGTGAATGTTCTTTTGGAGTACCTAAATCACAAAAAAGTAATTGAGTACCTTTGACAGTTTGTGTAAGTAACCATTCTTTGTAAGTATTCTCAACTACCATATTTAATTTTGAACCTTCATAATCTGCGGCATCTGGATCAACTAATCTATAATCTAACCCTGCTTTTCTTGCATCAGTCGTACACTTTAGCATATTATTTTCTTGTGGATTATCTCTTAAATGATCCATTCTCCAAATAATACTACCCTCATTAAAATTATTATCTTTGTCTTGAACCCCTATAAAATAAGCAACCTCATCACTACGTTCAACTATTACGTTGTAAGGTTTATCATTCTCTAATTTTGGTACATAATTAGAGGTATATTTCATAATATCTTCATTGGTTACAGTATCCGCAACTTCTTTATAGATTTTTATTAGTTCTGGTACATTTTGAAATTGATTGAATCTTGAAATAAATTTATAATTTTGTGCAGATGTATCTAGTTCCCAACTGCCGCTAACTCTACCGAAAACATTCGCCCACGAATCGAATGTATTAATGCCTATTTCTTTCAATCTATCTGGCTGCAAATAACGCTGCATTGTATAAAGTTCAGTAATACTATTTGAAATTGGAGTGCCAGTTAAAAAAGTTATGTTTTGATTTTTCTCATGCATATACATAACTTTAGTGTATAAATCCATTGCTTGTTGTGAGCCGTTTAGATTTCCCAAACCAGACACTCCATCCATTTTTGTAATAATTTTTAAATTTTTATAAAGGTGTGCTTCATCAATAACCAGGTGATCTATTCCTAAATCCGAATAATCCAACGCATTAGATTTTTCTCTAACATTAATCAGTTCAGTTAAAGATGCTTTTAAAGTGTCTAGTTGTGCTTCAGCTCTCTTTACAGAAAATCGACTTGTTTCATTTTCAGTCTTATAATCAATCTCTGCTTGTTTTTCCTTAATTTGTTCTAATAATATGGTGTTGTACATATCGTAAGGAGCTGGTATTCTCTTAAATTGAGAGTGTCCCATAATTATTGCATCATAATTACCATTGATGATTTTGCCAAAAAATTGCTCTCTTTTATCGGTTGTGAAATCGTCTTTTTCTGCTACTAAAATATCAGCTTCTGGATAGGCTTCAATAAATTCTTTTCGCCATTGTCCTATTAAATGATTAGGTACAACTATTAAATTTTTATTTGTTAATCCTAAGCGGTTTTTTTCCATCACACTACAAATAGCTGCGAGTGTTTTACCTGCGCCTACTTCATGGTCAAACAAATTTGATTTTGTTTGAATGTTCCGCCAAATAGCAGATTTTTGATGTTGTCTTAATGTATATTTAGTATTAAGAC
Source organism: Cryptophagus acutangulus (assembly GCA_963556235.1). Classification (NCBI taxonomy): domain Eukaryota; kingdom Metazoa; phylum Arthropoda; class Insecta; order Coleoptera; family Cryptophagidae; genus Cryptophagus; species Cryptophagus acutangulus. Next base: position 90,357 of record CAUVYR010000049.1, read on the forward strand.
CTTCTAATTTTAAATGCTCTCCGCTCCATTGTCGAGTTGTATGACTATTGCATTTATCATTATAAATTTTTAAAATTTCTTCAGCTCTATCAAAATCATTAAATACCCAGTCATTAAATGTAGCCTTTAAACTATCTACCTTTTGATTGGCTTCTACTGTTCTATCATGATTTATACGCTGTCTATCTACTAATTTACCTTGATTGTTATACTCTTGGACTTTGTCGTAAATTTTAATTGAGTTATTTGTAAAAGCACTAATTACTATTTTATTTGTATCGGCTCTATCTGTACGTAACTCATCACCGTTAACAGTTGTATTAAACCTTCCTACACTATTTAAGTCAATAGACCATTCATTAAATTTTTCCTTATATTCAACTCTATTCCTACCGTTTTCGATGCTGGTTTTAAATTCTTCTTTATCAACTTTAAAATAGTAAGAGAAAAAATCTTGGTAATATTTTTCTGGAACATATATACTACCCAAATTAATAGAAACATCATCAACACCTAAATACGGTGGTTGTACTTCAATCAATGCTTTTCTGTTTTTAAGTAGATATACATTATCTCTATCCTCTAATAAAAGTTCTTCAACTTGTTCTAATTTTTCTTTTACTGATCCGCTTAAATATTCATCTGCTACGACAAAACTATTAGTTAAATGGTCTTTATAAATTAGATTTTGTTCGCTAAGTTCATCATTTATTTTAGCTTCGTCCCAACTATTATATTTTGAATCAGATGAAATTAAAACAGCTAATGTATATACTGGACTGTATGTACCTTTTTCAGATAAAGAGATTAAAAACGCTTCTTTAGGCGTTATATTGCTTGGTATCGATTGAACAGAAATTACACGCTGAGAGAATATATCGGCTTTTTCTGCTGTTTCTGGTCGTGGTTGTACTCCGTTTTTAACAGCCCTTGCTGGTGTAATTTCTTTACTATAATTTTTTTCTAATGTAAGAATTTTATTTATTTCTACATCTATTTTTAATAGCTTACTATTTCTTTGATTATTTAAATATTTATATTTATCAACAAATTTATCATATTCAGTATTTAACTGACCTTGTTCGTCAACTAGTGTAGCGTATGGGTCATTTTTTTGTACTTTAATTAAATTATTATAAGTTTCCTTTATTTGGCAATATTGTAAGATTTTAGAATAGTCTAATTTACTTAATTCGGTAACTTCGTCATATACATAATTAAATGTATTACTCTGCATAAAATACAGTTTCCCATTTTCTGCAAAATAACTTTTGGCACGTTGTTTGTCTAAATCTTTCGGGCATTGCCCTACTTTACTTAATGTTTCAAAGTCATCAAATTTAACTAAAATATTTTTTGTTAAATCTTGTTTTTCTTCTATTTCATGGTACTTAAAAATATCTTTAGGTAAAGAATTTTCTATTCTTTGTTTTAAAGCTGCTGCTAAATCTGGATATTTTTCTTTGTCCTCGACAACAGTTAAAACACTTTTTCCATATTGATTGGTTACCGTTTTTAACGTTCCTAAAATATTTTCACGATTGTTTATAAAATATTCATTAATCTGGTGGGTTTGAAGATATGGATCATATACATTAATTTCTTTTATATTAACAAAGTCTTGATGAGTATTTATAAAATTTTGCGAATGATTTAAGGTTGTGTTTTTACCTTTTTGTATGAAAATTATATCAGTCGATACCGCTGTTCCTGCATTTTTAAAGGCGGTGTTAGGCAACCTAAAAGCGCCCAAAAATGTATTATTTTTATCTTCAATTAGTTGTCTAGTTGCTGTATTATTACTGTCTAAAAATGATGTTGTTGTTACGAATGCTTGGATGCCGTCTTCTTTTAAAAATTCTAGGGATTTAGCTTGAAAATAATTGTGTATTGTTAAATTATTATAATCAGTATTTTTATCTGATATTGCTAAATTTATATAGGGTGGATTTCCTGCTATTACATCAAATTCTTTAGTAAATATAGCATCTTCAAACGATCCGTTGTAAATCTTAGCTTGGCCATGTAATAACTTAGCTAGTTTATAAGTTATTAGGTCTTTTTCTATTCCAACAAATTCAGCATTTGTTTTAAATTCTTCGGGACGATGTGTTAAAAATTTTCCTGTGCCAATACTTGGCTCTAGCACCTTAATATTATTTTTAGAACCATCAACGCCTAAGACTTTAATACCGTGATAAATACATTCAACTAATTCTTTATCGGTGTAAAAGCTGCTCATAGTTGAATTTCTAGCAAACTCATATTGTTCTAATGACAATATTGACTTTAAAGAACTTCTTTGCTCTACCCAGTCTTTATTTTTTTCATCAAAAACCTGCGGTAAACCACCCCATCCACTATAACCATTCAAGACATCCTTTTGGTCTTGTGTTGGTATCTGCCTAGATGTTTCTATAACTTCTAGAGTTTTTAAGGCTTCAAAATTCTTTAAAAACTTTTCTTGCTGATTTCCTACCACTAAATTTTTATCATTAAAATAATCAGTATTTTTATTTAATATATTTTCTTTTACTGTTTGCTGTGTTTCTAAATCTTCAACGACAACTGCGGACTTACTGTCCGCAGCTTCTGGTTTTACTTCAGTTGGTTTTGTTTGTGTTAAGTTGGTGTATGCATTATTCGATGGCGAATCAATTTTATTTTGTCTATTCGTTTCTGTAAAAACTGGTAAGGATTGATTTCCGCCATCTGTAAGACTTCCATTTCCGTTAGTCCGTTCTTTAATAATTGTTGATTTCTGTCTTTCTTTAGTTCCATTTCTTCCAATGTCATCTGGTTGATTAATGCTTCTTCCAGACTTTCCAATACTGGTAGATGATTCTGTGTTATGAATACCAGCTTCACTATGTGCGGTGCTAACAGAATCCAGCGTTCCAGTATTTCCATCCCTTTTATAGCCATCGATGATTGTAGCGTTTCTTCTGTTATCTCTTCTTTCGCTATCCTTCTCATTTCTCTCCGTACTAGTTCGTCGAGCAGATCCTCTGATACTACTTTGGTTATTATCGACAACTGTTGTTTTTGTTGTTGTTCGTTCATCTTCTACCCTTTCTTTGTTTTTGGGAATTTCTTGTAAATTTTCATCAACGCTTGTGAATTCTTCATCAGTAAAAAAATCAAATGATGTTTGGATTTTAAAAATTGGCTGAAACTTTTCTAATTCTTCATCGACACTTTTAACATCTTCGTCGTCAAAAAAATCAAACGATAATTGGTTTTGCGGTTTTTTTGTCATGTTTAGTTTTCTTCTTAATAATTAGTATAGTTATATTATTGTATACTTACAAAAAATTATAAACATATTTATTACCCAGTTTTAAACCACGTGATTTATTTACACTCTTTCCCCATATCGTCTTAACTCTTTACGTAAAAAATCTATTGTTTCTTGCTGTACTTCATAGATTGATGTAACAACTCTTATTATGTCGTCTTTGTTATCAGACTGTTGAATGTACTGTATTAATTGATGTAGTTCATTATCCATATCGCACTCCTAAAAATATATGTTGTATAATATTAGTATATTTTCAATACTAATTCTATATTACAGATTCAACTAATAATGTTTTCATCATATTTGATAAACTTCTGTTATTTTTTTCAGACAGTAATTTTAATTTTTCATATTCTTCTTTGGAAAAATATAAAGTTAACCCTTTATATTTTTTATCATTTACCTCTGTTTTTTCCAAACCATTATCAATAAAATCTTGTTTATTTTTAGTCCTTGATTTAATACTAATTTTTGTCATTTTTTACTCCTTTATTTGAATTTTTTAAATTAATTTCTTTTAGAAAATTTTGAATTTCTACCTTAGCAGGTGTTGAAGTTTCTACCACACTAAGACCAGCTGCTATACAATCTCGATAAATTTTTCTTGCATAGATTACAGTATCTAGACATTCTATATTTTCAATTTCACCTACATAATTTTTAGCTTCGTCCACTTCGGTTGATTTGTAATGTGTTGTTGCTTGAGATATTAAACAAAACGCCTTTAGCTTTAGATTATATAATTGTGAACGCTTAACCAATTCAGAAAAATATAGTAACGTATCTAAGTCAATTTGGGACGGTTTTGTTGGCACTATTACAATATCAGCTATTGTTAATGCCGTTCTCAATTCAATACTTTCGTACCCTCCTACATCAATCACAATGTTTTTATACCTTTTACTTAAATCAATTAAAGTATCGCCAATATTTCCAGTTGCTTTAACTGTATTTATTTTTGGAGTTCTTTTTTCTTCTATCCGATCCTGAACCCATTGTGTGCAACTCTCTTGTCTATCACTATCTACCAAAATCACATCTTTTTTTTGAATAGTCAGTAAGGCCGCTAAATTAGCTGCTACTGTTGTTTTCCCTGTGCCACCTTTTCTGCTAGCTATTAAATAAATCATTTTTGCTCCTATATCATTTACCCATAAATTTAGTATTATTATACTATTTATTTTATACAGCGTCAATACTTTTTTTATACTTTTTTATATGGTTTTAGTAGTGTTTTAGTGTTGTTTTAGTATATTATTCATACTGAAAGAGTTGACAAGCCTATCAGATTCCGCTATAATGTACAGCTACACGAAAGGAATTTATGGCTTTACAAAATAAACAAAATTTTCTCGATTCTCTTGGTTTAGCCAAGATACAAAATTACACGCCTGAACAAATTACAGCCAATTTAAATCGCAGCAATCAAATAATAGCAAGCTTTGCATTAGAGGGCGATGTTTTACCTGATTGGTTACAATTAAGTCATATTTTAGAAGCAAGGGGCGAACTTTCTAAATTTGATACCGCTAGAGCAGCAACCAACATTAAAACAAAAACATTTTTAAAAGAATTAACCAGAAAAATAATAAATGCAGGTTATCAAATAAAAGATTTATACGATGAGCAAGCATAGTAACGAGCTAATTCAATTTTGGGTTACTAACACAAAAAAAGCAACAGAAAACCTCAATGAATTTTCTTTAACTTCATTACAAAATTTACATAGTAAGATTTTTTTTCCTAGTGACAAAGAAAGTTTATCAAGGTACAACGATTTATCGGAAAGTGATAAAGATCAGATAATGGAAAACGATGCAGGAAATTTCAGACCACCATCTTTTGGTAGAAGTAAGCCAAGAGAAGCAAACAAGTTATTTCCTTGGGGTTATGAATCAGCTTACTCTTCGATGTTAGATGAAGAAAAGTTGTTTACAGAAAAAGTGCTTGACAAAAATCAACCAAAAGATTTAGAGAAACAACCTTTTAACAATAAGATTAAAAATCTTGCTAATTTATATGAAGAATTGGACTATTTACACCCATTCAATGATGGAAACAGTCGTTCCATAAGAGCATTTATTAGTGTTTTAGCTCAAAAAATTAATGTCAATATTCGTTGGGATCAAATCAATAAAACAGATTTATTTATAGCAAGGGACTTAAGTAATTTAACTAAAGTTATTGAACGATCTCCAAAAACCAAGTCTTACGATTTGAATAAATTAAAGGATTATCAATCTACTTTAAATGAAATGGAAAATTTAAAAGTAAAAAACATGGTTAGTTTACTTTCTGAAAATTCAAAAGAGTTATCGTTAAATCAGGCGAAAAATTTTAATGACAAACTGCAAACTCTAAGCGCAGCTAACCGCAGCAATAAGATAGAGCCAAAGGATTTAAAGGCTAGGGCGCAGCAGCAAACAAATGAAAAAGTGCAAGTAAAGGGTAAGGGGTTAGATCGGTAGGATTTTGCTACTAATTTAGTATAA